>VZUI01047123.1:0-14464 GCA_013401135.1 Cettia cetti
GACGCGGCCCCGCCGCCCGCGGCCGTGAGTGCCCTGCGCGGGGCGGCGGCTCGCGGGGCGCCCGCGCCGCCCGCTCGTAACGTGTCTCTTCTCTCCACAGGTTGGTACTAAGAAGTGCCTTTCCTGACGTCGCTGCTGCTTGGGACCGCTTCTAGAGCAGCCGCTGCTTTTGCCTTGCTTGCTGCCAGCTAGACTGCGACGACAGCGCTCCGCCGCTGCCAGCCCCGCGCCCGCCGGGAGGAGGGTCCGGCGCTGCTCCCCTGCCGCCGCTGCACTGTGCACTAAAGTGTGCCCCGAAGGTCAGAGCTCTGCCGCCCGAAAGCCAAGGAGAGGAGGAGAAAAACCCCCGCCCAAACCCAGTGTCGGTCGTTGCTCTAAACTGCTGCATCTGTCTATGCCAAACTAATCGATCCCGATTGCACCGCAGAGCCCGCTGCGAGCCCGCTGCCTGGAGGCACCTGCCAGCCACCGTCCCCGGGAGCGGCGGGGAATTGCTGCCGGAGCCCGCCACGTTCCCATGCTTGCGGCGGCAGCACTCAGGACGGGATGCTGAGCGCTCGGGGCTAATCCCGGCCACGCTCCCGCAGGCGCACCTGCCCGGCGCTCCCGGCCTTGCCCAGCCCCGCTAACGGTGCCACGCTCTGAACTCTGGTGACACAGCTCTTCCTCGAGATTGCAGCCACCCAGTTTTACACGTACTTATTTTAAAATAGGGAGCGGGGGAAAAAAAAGTGTTCTGGAGGTGGCACTTTCATTATTTCCAGTTTTATCAGTTCAGCTACTCGTTTGCCCGTTTTTATTGGAAATTTTAACTACCTGTAAAATCTAAAGATGGCTGTTAGCGTCACACCGATCCGGGACACAAAATGGCTAACGCTGGAAGTGTGTAGGGAGTTCCAAAGGGGGACTTGCTCACGACCAGACACGGAATGTAAATTTGCACACCCATCGAAAAGCTGCCAAGTTGAAAACGGACGCGTAATCGCCTGCTTTGACTCATTGAAAGTGAGTAAATATTACGTTATTTTCAAGGATATGTAGTTTATGAAAGAAGCAGTTGTAGCCAGAGAAATCCTGCAGCCAAACAGGAGCAAGTGCTGGCAGCCAGCAGTGGGGTGATTTGCTGCTTTTATTTTATTGATGATTGTCGATTTGTGTTGCTTCTTTCCTCAGGGGAAGGGGAAAAATATAGGGAACGAAGGGAAAATACGTCTGGCAGGGCTCAAATCCTCCAGTGTGGCTACAGGGGCTCATTCTTCGCCTCCAAATTATTCCCTGCCTGTAGCT
This sequence comes from Cettia cetti, assembly GCA_013401135.1. Lineage (NCBI taxonomy): Eukaryota > Metazoa > Chordata > Aves > Passeriformes > Sylviidae > Cettia > Cettia cetti. The sequence continues at coordinate 1,288 of VZUI01047123.1, forward strand.
GGAATAAAGGGCACTTCACGTAGAAACAGCAAAGTCACTGTGAGGATTCTTTGTTTTTAATAGCACAAACCACGTAAGCAATATGAGGATTTGTTTCCATCTCGTAACTACCAGCGGGTTGTTGGTGTCTCTGGACAGCTGATGGTGAACCTTAGAAGAGTGTTTTCCTCCCTGGGTTACTCAGGTGTCTGTGAGCCCACTGCTTGCTTTCTGTGGTTGGCACTGGTGTGGTTATCCCGTCTTTTTCCCAAGTGCACTTGCTTAAGGGAAGGACAGCAGAAGGCAAGGTGCTTCTGGACGTGCAGGCATGGCAGGAGCAGAGAGGGTTTTCAGGAGGCTAATGCAGTTAGGCACCATAAATACAGGGCTGTTGTTTCACTGTAGCTGTCGTATCGGTGATAGGTGTTAAATGTACGGGTCCCAGCTCCTTCTCTTGGTTTTTCATGTAAAATACTCATACTACAAACAGTACAGAACTAATCCAGTGGAGTCATGAAAAATCAAAACTTGGGAAGCAGAAATTTGTCTGTCAGTTTTTTCTAGAGTGTGATTTTCTCTTCCTGGGCCCCGATCCCGGGCAGTGGAGCTGGCTGCTGGCACAGCCATGCTGGGGAGGGAGCTGGAGCTGGAGCAGCTCCTGCAGGTCACAGCCCAGCCAGGCCCCAGGGTGGCATGAGCGGGGCAGGAAGGGCCCTACAGCGGGTCTGTAAATCCTCAGCAGCCCGAGCTTCAGAATGTGTCTTGTCTGCGCTCAGGGGTGAAGCTTAACCGTGCTCTCAGGCCTGAAATGCCTGCTCCATCACACCCAACCATGGCTTATCTCGCAGATACTGAAAGGATTTGTTTCTGTGTTGTTCAATTTATTTTTAAATACAGCAATTACAATGCATACAGCGTATTAATCTTAAAATGTGGAAATAAGATGTTTTTATGCATTAATGATGTGCTGGAGGTAGGAGCAGGGCCAGGGCTGCCAGTGCCAGCAGGGAGTCCCAGCCCTGCGGTGTCATCACGAGGACATGGTGCCGCTGCGTGTGGACAGGGCCGTGGATGGCTGCACGGTGCCACTGTGGGGATGGCGGTGCTGCCAGAGCACAGGCCTGGCCCCAGAGCCTCCATCCTGTGCCTGAGTGAGGGGCTGTGACAGCCACGATGGGATTGCTGGTGCAGCAACACCCGCAGTGTCCCCGGGTTGGTTTCCCAGCAACGTGCGTCTGGCCACCGCGGCCTGACCCCTCGGGCCTTGCTCTCCTGAGCGCGAGGGAGGATCTGGCCGAAAGGCTGGAAACCAGCCACGAGAGCCAGCCAGACGTGATGTCAGTGGGCGCTGAAGTGCCTTAAAATCTCAGTGCTGGACGGGGATGCTGGTGGTGCTGGAGCTGGGCGGCAGCGTGAGCTGGTGTCTGTGTAAGGGGGGATGGACCAGGGCCTGGCCTGGTTTCTGCAGCCCCGGCAGCGTGGCCGGCCCTTCTGCTGCCATCAGCAGGGCTCTTCGTTTCCTTTTTTAATGCAGGAACTGAGGCTGACCTTTGCCAAGCGCTGCAAGGTCCGTGGGTGATAACCGTGGGTAACGTTACAGCGTTGCTGCGGCTCCCCGGAGGAGAGGAGCGTGCTGCTGCCCTGTGGAGTCAGCGAAGGGGCCGAGCTGGGAAAGAATCTGCTGTTTAAAAATACACTGCTGACCAGAGCTGTTTACTTGTGCTCATGCTGAAAGGTTTGCCAGTGGCTGAGCTGCTGTGTGCTGGAGAGGCTCCCGGGGATGGGGCTGTCCCCTCGCTGCAGCCCGGGCAGGATCCCGCCGTGTCCTGGCCTGGGCCCGGTGCCTGTGGCTGCCAGCGGTGCCCCAGCCCCTGGGCAGGAGTGGTTAGTTAGGTAGCTGTACCACCTACAGGAATACCTTGGGTTAACAGGAAATGGAATATGCCCCTCTGGGGGACTCCCAGTCCAGTCCCCATTGCCGAAGCCGTTGCTCAGTTTTGGTTTTGTTTCAGCTCTGTGTCAGCTTTGGGGTGTGCTGAACTCAACCAGCGCTAGTCATTGTGTTACCTTGTCTGCAATATCCCAAACTTTGGATGTTCTGCAAAAGCAATTTAGGGAAATGCTGCACCAGCTCTGTCTGGACCTTATAAGGTCAGTCAATACTTTAGTACAGATTAAAAAAGATTTTTGCTTAGGACATTCAAAAGTAATTTTTTAATTTTTCAGTAATTCAATATGGATGTAATGTCCTTGTTCTTTACTGAAATAGCAGTACGCTGAAAAATTGACCTTAATGTTAAAATATTTGATTTCTTATTAATGTATATAATATTAGTATTAATTAGACAGCTATTCTTGCATTTTCTCTTGAACATAAGACAGATACTTAGTCACTGAATTTTTCTCTACAAACTCCTGCATCTTGGCAGGAGTGGAGATGAGGTGACCTTTAAGGTCCCTTGCAGCCCGGCCCGCTGTGTGATGCTGTGATCTGTCACTCCAAGAGTTGGTGTGCGTGTGCCTTAGGAGTGACGTCAGGCAGGTGTGAGTGCTGCAGAGCTGCAGCCTCTGGGCAGGACTTCTCCGAGCTGGAGATGGCCTGTGTGCTCTGCTATATTTAGAACATAAACAGGCAGAGCAGATCCTCGGAGGGGACCCTGTGCAGTGGCAGTGCCCTTCGCCTCTGGCCCTGGCCCAGGCGTCCTCTGCGGGCGCAGGACAGAGCACACCGAGTGCGCAGCTGCCGCGGCCAAACGCCCTGCCCTGCCCTGCCGGGAGGAGGCAAAAACAGATGCCAAAAGTGAAACTTGCAGCTTGGGTAAAGCACTTGTTTCTAAAAAATTATTATTCCCCCTTCCTGTGAATTAAAGGCACAAACTCTGTAGGGCTAGAGCAAGGAAAGCAGTGTTGCCTGCCGAGGGTCTGTCCTGTGCTGTGTGGGAGCAGTGGGCTCTGGACACCGGCTCTGGTTGGGAAACACGTCCTGTGGGTGCACCTGGCAGCTCCTCTTACCTGTGAGCAGAGCCAGCAGCCGCTGGCCCGTCTTAATTGGGGAGCAAAAGGCAGCCAGGCCCGTGGCTGTGACCTCTGAGGTGCTGCAGGAGGTCAGGGCTGGGACAGCCCCAGCGAGATGTTATCATCCTGCTGCCTAATTAGTGCTAATGAAACCTGCAAGGCAGGCCTAGGGGAGTGCAGGAATCAAGATGAACGTGTGTGGGATAATCTGGCCCTTAGATATTAGGAGGATAATTTTAACCCAAGAATGATTATGTAGTGTATTCAAATTATGCACTGGAGCGGCTGAGTCAGCTCCAGCTCTAGCTCTGCCTTGTTTAAATGCCGTAGGATTTTTTTCCTAAATTTGGATGCCTAAAAGCCTGTTAGACTGTCTACAGCAAAAATTAGCTCAAGTTCCTAAATCAGGAAACTGGTTTGCAACAGAAATTTGATTTTTACCATAATTTTGAAACATTTTTCTTCTTCTTTTTTTTTTCTTGGAAAAATAAACCTAAGTAGAACTCGTTTTTGAAATTAGCTTCGTTAGTTAGCTTCGTCAGATGTTCCGATAGATGAGTCATCCTCGTTTCCTGAAAGCTGAGATAAAGATGTCTGAACAATAGGGAGATGGATGTCAAATGCAAATCTTTGGGAGCTGCAGATGCGAGGACAGCCCCCAGCCCCTGCGCTGGGGACAGTGGCACACAGCAGGAGGGGCAGGGCTGGGCACAGCCTGCTGTGCTCCCCAACCTGCTGCTTCTGTGCTGCTTCCAGCTGGGCTGAGCCTCCCGTGACCGGGCTGCCGTGGGGAGCACGAGTCACTCCCGTGGCTCTGGGGATGAGGTGCACCACGGGCACTGCAGCTCCCAGCTTTTGGTCTCCCGCTAAGGCAGCTCCTTCATCTTCAAGCTGGGTGTCTAATGAAGTGTAAAAGCTTTTTCCACTCTTTATTCAACAGCTGGAAAGTCTTAAGCTTCCACATTTCTGGGGGTTTTTTTGGTTTGTTTGTTTGGTTTTTTTTAATTCTAAGAAAAAGCTGGAAACCAGAAGTGTAAGTCACTTCAGTGATGATGTTTAAGGTTGAAGCTCTGGTGCCTTGTGTTTGAAACACACCAACACTTGGTATGATGATATTATATTTTCTGATGTAGAAGTGTTTCTTTAAATAGAGCACCTGAACTCTGTAAAAGTGACTAGCACTAAGAAGGCTTAAAAGTATATAAATGTAGCATTATTATTATTATTATTATTATTATTATTATTATTATTATTATTATTATTATTATTATTATTATTATTGCTGGAATTGGTGAGCATCTTATTTCTTCTACCTCAGAGATGTAGTCATTAGTTTTTTCAAGTCTCTCTACTTTGTCACTGCTACAAAAAATACTGATTTTTTTTTTTACTTTTTGTTCCCCTTTGTGTGACACTTATCTAAGGGTGTAGAGTAAGAACCTTATTTCACTTAATATAAAGAAAGAAAATCCTGTAAGCCTATTGCACTAATCACATGGAGAATGGCAGATCCTGGATCTGATTCTTCTTTAATGAAGGCGAAGGAAGAAACCCAGAAGACTGGAGCAGGTGATTCTTGGGTAGTTTTACCTGAGTGGTATCTGGCATTCCCGGAGTGCGGGGCAGTGCCAGGACCCTGGGTGCAGAGGTGAGGTGAGGCTCAGGGCTGGGAGGCAGATGGACACATGGCTGATTCCAAGGAAGCTCGTAAAGCAGTAACCCTTGGCAAAAAATGAAAACATAAACAACGTTCAAATTCCTAAGGTTTGATTTGCCATTTTTCTCCTCTCCAGCCTGTGTGTCTGCCAGCAGGCTGAGCTCCAGAAGAGGAAGCAAAGGGAAAAGTGGCAAACACATCGGGGAAAATGGGGCAGTTGTTAGGCCCAGTGGCAAATAGTCCATTAGCAAACCAAACAATTGAAAGCACACGTGTGCCTCTGTGGGAAGATAGATGGTGTTTTGAAATCTTATCAGGTCTTTGGACAGAAGAGTTATGACTAACTACAGCCTTCACAGCTCATTTTACAGCTTCAGCGCTGCCTCGGCAGAACAAAATTAAGTAGAAATTAAAACATTGCACTGCAGCATTTGCGCTATCATTTTTTAAAGGCTGTGCATAATAGAAACCAGCGTGGGCTTCTGTTACAGTCAGGAACTCTGCTGGGCATACTCAAAATCAGTAGAATTCTGAACTAGTTTGCAGGGAAGATGTAAAGAGGCATAAAACAAGAAAACCTCATGTCAAGAACATTCAGGCATTTGTCCCAAGTCTTAACTGGGTGATCAGGAGCAGCCTGTGAGGCCTGTCTCCTTCCCAGGGTGACCCCAAGTGTCTGTTTTTCCAAATACAGATGCCTTGTTGCCAAGGCTCACTGAAATTTGTTGGAAGCAACAAATTACATTCAAGACCGAATGATGGCATCTGTTTTTTGACTTTGGAGCAATGCTGGTGTTTCTTTGTTGGGACTGCAGAGCCGCGTTAGCCCAGCTGGATGTTATCTAGGGACTACTGCCCCTTAGGAGTCTGCGCTTCCTGTCAGGAGCTGCTCCCGGGTGCCGTGCCTGAGCACCAGCCTCTTCTCCAGGTGAGCAGCCGAAGGCAGGGCGAGGCCACAGCTCTCCCTGCCAGGTGCTCAGGTGCAGACACCCCCGCGGAGGGAGAAGCAGCCTGGTCTGGGCTTTGGGCACCTGGCTGATGTGCTGGGCTGTGCTCCCAGCGGGCTGGGGGTGCTCCTCTGGCAGGGCTGCCCAGCAGCGCTGGAACCAGCCCTGCAGGAAATAACAGGAGCTGCTTTTACCCTGATCCAGGGCTCTGTCTTGTCCCCCATTTCCCTGTGCCACTAGGAGGATTACTGCTGTTGAAATGAGATTTAAGGTGACACTGAATTGCCGGGTCCTGAAACACAGGATTAGGCAAGTAAGAAAACCTTCAGGTTCATGGTTGAATTTATTGAAATACTTATGACTTATCCTCTTCATTAGGAGACATCTCAGGATTTAACTGATGTAGAACACACACTGAGGTAGTTGAATGCAACTGCAATGTTTGATCAAATATAGGAAAATACATCTGATGAAGTGGAGGTTTTTTTCTTAAAGAATAAGAAATCCAATGTAGTGCTGCTGGAGGTCTTCACCCTGGCACTAGCAAGCTGGTTCCTCAGATTGCCGTTTTGTTATACTCCACTCACTGGGTAAACTTCTCAGCTGTCAGCCGTGGAGATCCTGAAAAGCTCTCTGTCTTTTCAGAGAGGGGATGGTGGGCACGGTAGCGTGGCTCTGACGGGAGGATGCTGATGTTTCTGAAGTTGCTGTCAGGAGCAGCGGTGCTGGAGCAGGAGCGGGGAAGGGGCCGGCTGGGGGAACAGCTTTGGATCCAGCTTCATCTCAGAGCACTTCAAGTCCCATCAAGTTCCTGGAAAGACTCTCTTCAGCTCCAGATTTCTCTGGACTATTCCTAACTTGGCAAAATAGTACAGAGGAGCAATAGGAGCAATAGGAAAAGGAGAGAGAGTGCTGTTTGAAAAGAGGAGCAGTTCTGGGAGGAAGCAAAGCTGGTTACTTTTTGTTGGTGTGATTTCACTGAATTTGCATGGGTTAATTCCAGGCTTACACAGAGACATAACTGGTTGTGCAATTGACATTTAAATGTGAAAGAGAGGAATTGCAAAGTATGGGAATTGTCCTTCATGTATGTGCACACTGCCCACCCTGCTGTGCCAGCTGCAAGGGAGGGCATGTGTCCAGGGGAGCAGGAGGCAGCTGACACAGAGGGGGAGCTGTGAGGATGGGGAAGGTGGGTGAGTCCCCGGCCACCTCTGTTGGGGGGACATACCTGTGGGACCAGGAGGAGCAAACATTCCGCTGAATCTGAGGTGGAATGGAGCAGTTTGTGGTTGGGGTGGCTCAGGCCTGAGGGGACTGTGGTGTCCCTGGGGACAGGAATGTTTGTGTGTGGACATGCTGGAAAACCCTGCAGTCCAGGAGCAGCCAGCAAAGCCAGGGAAGCTGCAGGTGTAGTAGGTAACTTCCACTTTGCAGGAGTAAAACTCCTTGTTTTCTGCCCTTTTTTTATCCTGGTGGGATTCAGTCTAAAAACTTGTACAGGTTCAGTGCTGGTATTCAATACTGGGAAAGGAGGATGGTGTGGTTTTTCAGTTTGAGAGCATCTTTCCAGCCTTATCTGGCTCAGGGAGAGGTTCTCACTCCCCAGGAGCCTGGCAGGTTTTAGGTGTGCAGTAGTCACCACACAGCAATGTCAGGAACAGTGAAGTTTTTCTTACTCTGTTCTGTTATATAGGAACAAAAGTGTGCACATTTAACTGAATTCTTTTGAAAAGAACAGGCAGAATGAAATGTTTTCTGGGTCCTTGGGGCTCACAGTAAACTGACTTTGGTGAAGCAGATACTGAGTGGAAAAAAAAGAGTACACTTGGTTGTGCTCTTTGTGCAGAATTGGGCCGTCAGCAGGCAGCAGCTGGGAGCTCATTGTGCCACTGGAGACAGGGCGAGCTGCAGCTGGACAGGCTGCTGCTTCTGCTGTCCCTTCCCATTTTTTACAGTGCAGTCAGTGTTTAGAGCCAGCTGTAGATGGCAAATTGTGCCTGGAGTTCAGCTTTCTGTTTGTGGGGTGTGTTCAGAAAATCATCTGCATTGACATACCATTGCTTGCCTGGTGCCCTGGTAAAATCTTGCCTGCAGTGAGCTGAGTCAGGAGGCAGCCTGGATGTCTGCAGTGACGATAACCAAGGAAATATGCAGGTGAGCTGGGAAAGCCCCTGACTGGGCAAAACATTACCTAAACTAAACATGCTTAGAGGAAACAGAAAAGTCAGTTCTTAGTATCTACTATGTTCTTGTTTACTCCTGTTGTTGGTTGAACACTGGCTGCACCTCGTGTCTGTGAGTGCTTCCCTTGCACAAGGCAGGCAGGGGATGGATGGATGGAGGGATGGAGGGATGGATGGATGGAGGGATGGATGGATGGAGGGATGGAGGGATGGATGGATACATATGGCAGCTTTAATTCCAAGTAAAATACCTAAAAATCCCAAACTCTTGTAGACAGTGGAACACAAGGAATTGTTTAATAGGAAAAAAACATTGTGATTTAAATATTTCCAGGTGATAGTGGAGGGATGTGGTGGGGTTGGTCAGTCCAGGGAACACCACTCCAGGTGCATTTGTTGCAGAGAAGTGATGGTGTGTGGAGCTGCAACTGGCAGAACAGACATGCAGCACAGAGTGAGCTCACTGCAACCCGGGCCAGGGTTGGGTTTTTTCCTATGGCTGCACTGAATAGGAGCAAACGGGATTTTTTTTATGACAATGATAAAGGTGATTAAGTCTCTAACTAGAAGAGAAGGCAGAAGAGAGAAATTAAAGGGAGGGGCAGAAGAGAGACAAAAGGCTGAAGGGGTCAGGTGCTGTTATACCAGCTGGCAGATAACACAGGAGAGAGGACTCTGTCTGAACTGTGAGCTGATGCCAGGGGAAGGGGAAGCAAGAGCAAAGCACAGGACAGGGAGATCAGGAGATACTGGAGGGTGTAGTGTGCACACAGGCTCCGAGATTCCTTGACAAAAGGTGTTTGCTCCCAGGTTCTGCCAGCTTTTTGCAACAGATCTTTTGCACCTAGCTCCAAACGTAGTTACTGGTGTGAATAAATATATCCGAAGAGAAAAATTACACTTGCTGATGGATTTATTTTAATTTTTTACCATGGAGGAAAGCACACGTAGCTTTGCCTTGTTGGAATCCTTTAGCTTTTGGCTTCATTAAGTATGGTACTGAAAATCAGAAGGGAAGTGAGGTCTCCTGTTCATGTTTAGTCTATTGGCTGAAGACACTGCTAATGTTTGTAACAATGTAAAATGTTTCTACACAGCATTTGTCACATGTTTATGATTTTGATGTTTCTGGTGATTTTAGATGCCTAAGGAATTAGACACTGAAAAAGTAGCAACAGTGGAAGGATGAAGTTACTTGTTATACTTGTCCATGATTTTGCTCTGGACTCTGCTCACAATGGAGACTGTCTGTGTATGTATGTGTGCTCATTATATATTATGTATAATATGTGTCTGTATGTATAAGAATCCTCCAGGTTTTTTTCAGGCTGTGTATTTTGTGTGTTGACTTTGGGTTTGTACCCAAAAAGGAGCCTCCAGAAGCTGCAATACCTTTTGTGAATTAAGAAGCTACTTTGTGCTTAAAAAAATTTAGAATAGTAGTTGCTAAAAATACGCCCGTATTTAATATTTAAAATTTGGAAAGCATTGCTGGATTTTATCATTGTCTGGAGTATAGACATAGGTCAGTTGTCCAGCACCATCTGTTGTTGCATTCTTTCCTCTCTGTTCTGTTTAAATGACAAATAATTAAGTGTTACTGAGTGACTGCTCAAGTTCTGTTTTGATCATCTGACAATCTACTTGGTTCAGCTTCTGCTCCTGAATGTTGTGTAGAAGGTGTCTGAGCCCTGGGAGCTGCAGAAGGCAAGGATTCCCAGTGGTGCTGATGCTGCAGCAGAAGGCAGGGATTCCCAGTGGCAGTGGTGCCACGGGAGAGCAGGATCAGCTGTTGGAACAGCACATCGTTCCCCTGGAATGCTGGGGTTCTGAGCTCTTGGGCATAATGGTGAGCAAAGCTGGCACCATGAACTTGTTTCTTTGGAGGGAGGTTGTGGCGTAGAAAGTTCTCATTTTCTATTTCACTACTTTGCTGTTTTACTACTTTTAAAGTGAGTCAGGTCTCACATTAAAAAAAGAGGTCACGGAAAGGAGAGGAATTCAATATTTGTTTTATTTCCTTTTAATATTCAGAAATAAGTTGTTTTCTCTCATAGATCTAAGTGATATATATTATGAGAATTTAGGTTTTTGAAGAGCTAGCACCTGTAAGGCAGCCCTGCAATCCAGCCCCGAGGCTGATACTCTCATCTCTGGAGCTTTGATTCTGCCTCACACATGCTGAACTTGGGGAAAAAGTGCTTCTGCAATGAGATCATGATACGCCAATCCTCCCTCTGAATGTTCCTGTTTGTTTCATCAGCTCAGTTGGCTCCCACACATGGAAAGTTTTTCATTTCCCACCAGCTATGTGGCTGAACACTTGAAGTGAGAGCGTTTGAGTCTTCAGGTCGTGGACATGTGTTTGAGCTGACACTCACAGTATCTGCAGAGGTGGCATTTCCTGCAGCTCAGCCTGTGTGCCCAGGGTAGGGACACTGCCGAAATGTCCTACAGCGACAGCAGACTGCCAGGAGCAGAAACCACAGAATCAGTTAGCGTGGAAAACACCTCCAGGATCATTGAGTGCAAGCTGTGCCAATCCCCACCTTGTCACCCAGCCCAGAGCACTGAGTGCAACGTGCAGTCAGTCATTCCTTGGACACCTCCTGGGCTGGGGGCTCCAGCTCCTCCCTGGGCAGCTCCTTCCAGTGCCTGACCGCTCTTTCTGTAAAGAAATTCTTCCTGAAAATGCTGCTTCCTACAGAAGGTCTGCATGTGTAAAACAAATACTCCTCTTTCCTTTTTACCGTTGGGTCGGTGTTTTCTATCTTGCTCCTGGGTAAGCTCCTGCTGGGGTGGGCCAGGAGCTGAGCTTCCCTCCGGAGGAGCGGAGCGCTGCCGCCGCCTGCACAGCTCTGCTGTGGGACTGGCCGTGGCAGCTTCAGTGCCATGTGAAAAGAAACAGTCAAAGGGAATTCTGACCGCAGAGCAGTGTTTGGCATGTGATTATTTAACTTTAGAAAAAGAAATCCTGCCACCTGTGTTTCCTACTAGTCCGTTTGCACTGACCTGCTCTGTTCACAGCTGAGGCAGTGTGGCAAGGGCAGATGGATCTGCACCTCTGTGTTCCCACATGCCCACGTGCTCTGCGAGGCCTTACAGACGCTGAAAAACAGCTTCTGCTGTTCACTGTTCTTTCTGCTCCTCTGGTCTCATTGTCACCTATTTCATAAGCTTTTCTGAGCATTTTTCCTCTCAGTGTGTGACGGACATAGTTGAGCTTTTCAAGACTTTTGCATCAAATACTCACCCTGCAGCCGCATTTCTGAGCATGCAGAGGCTCTCAGCCGGTCCCACTCTGTGTCGATATTTGTTCTAACAAGGAGTTGCATTTTTAAAAGCAAAGCCTATGCAGAGGCCTGGACAGAGAGAGGCTGGAGAGCTCCTGAGAGCAAGCAATGTTTCCTGGTAGCTGTAATTGTATTTGCGCTGCACTGGTGCGGACAGAGAGATAGATGCTGTCTTTATTTGCATACTGCCTTACCAGTTGGTCTTTTGTTCTCTTATTTTACTGTCATTTTGTTTCATGTGGAAAGTGAGCAAGGCCAAACCTCTGGGACAGAAGGTAGCAGGGGTGCAGAGTGTGTGATTACAGCAGCGCTGCCTGTTAGAGATGCTTAAATGAGTGCACACATCCATCAGGCAGCTTTGTCTTTGCGAAGTATTGATCTGCAATATCAATGTTAAGAGGCCTGGAAAGCACTTAGTGCAGGAAATTATTCCTGACCTGTATGAGAAAAAAACCTGTGACTGATACAGGGCCTGTTGAGCCCTCTGTCCTGCCTTCCCCTCCTTAGCAGTGCAACACAGAGCTGAGCAAGAAATTCAGTGTTGGTGTGGGCTGAAACTTCCAGTTTTGGTTGATGCTTCCATGTCCAATGTTAATGATTTTTGGATCGTGTCGTGGGTGTGTCTGTGGTGGGGCTGGACACTGCACTGCCTGGTTACTGAGCCCAGCTGACCCCCCCCCAAATGAGAAATTCAGCCAGGAGTGCTCTGCGTGCTCCCTCTGTGCCCGTGCTGTGCTGGCTTCCACGGGACAGGGGCTGCCCTGCCTCCAGCGGGGATGTCCTCTGCTCCTCCTTGCTTTTCCATGGAGCTGTTAAGTGCTTCAGGGCTGGCTTTGGTTAGGTGCTTTTAAGAAACATGGCAAGTGTGTCCCAGAGGCAGAGTGGAAGTGGTGCTGCGTGTGAGGTCCCAGTGCTGCTCCAGGGGCCTCCAGCCCTACCCTCGCTCCGGGGGTGTTCCCACAGGGACTGCGAGGGTGTTTATTTGGTTAGGAAGCTTTTACTGTGCCTCATCGCACTCTTGCAAGGTAAAACAAACCTGCTGTGGCGGCCTTTGTTTACCCACCACACTTTCCCTTTCCTACCCTTGCTTGCTTCAATTTGTACTTTGTTAAAGACTTTTAACTCTCTCTTTGCCTTCCGATGTCGAATACATTAACGTTTTGTGGTATCATTTTTTTTTGACCCTGATGTCTGAATTACTTAGATTGATCCTCTGTAAGAATTTTTGAATTATAAACTTAATTTAAGTTTCTTTATTTCTCTGCTGCTGTACCCTTTGTTATTTATGTCCTTTTCTTCCCTCATTTGCCTAAGCAGTAAAAACTATTACTCAAGCTTATCATCAGTTTGCTATGGTTTGGTGGCTTTCTTTATCTAGTTTTTAATTACTTCAAATTTGTGTTTTCTCTTGCCTCTCTGGATGATGTAAAATCTTGAGTTTGTGTTTTTTAGTCCCTTAACTCACACCCAGTGCTTTTATTCCCTCATCAGTGATTCCTTCCAGCTTTCCTCCCGACTCCTGAGGCTTCTGCAAAGTGCCTCTAGGATCCGAATACCAACTGGCTTGAGAGCCACCAGACCCGTGGTAATTCCACACCGGCACAGTGTTCTCACGAGGCTGTTGCTGGTGTTCTCCTGTCCGCGCCAGGCTGAGCAGTTGGGGTGTGCTCCGTGCTGGGGAAGGCAGAGGAGGAGCTGGCTGTGAGGGCTGGCCGTCACAGCTCCACCGGGGAGCCTGTGCAGGCCGTGTGTGCAGGGATTGCTGCAGGGATTGTGCAGGGATTGCTGCAGCTGGGCACCCACGACAGGCTCCTGGGGCCGGTGCAGTGCCCATGGCAGCGTGGCCATGCCTGCCCTGTGCTCCTGGCCCTCCCCTCCAGCCCGGTGTCCCAGCCCGGTGTCCCAGCCCGGTGTCCAGCCCGGTGTCCAGCCCGGTGTCCCATCCCGGTGTCCCATCCCGGTGTCCCAGCCCGGTGTCCCATCCCGGTGTCCTCAGCCCGGTGTCCCATCCCGGTGTTCAGCCCGGTGTCCCAGCCCGGTGTCCCATCCCGGTGTCCCAGCCCGGTGTCCAGCCCGGTGTCCCAGCCCGGTGTCCAGCCC
>VZUI01047125.1:0-13537 GCA_013401135.1 Cettia cetti
CCCCCCCCCCCCACTTTTTTAATAAGAGAAAAAAAAAAAAAAAGGCTCTAAAGCCTCCCCACCTTTCCAAGGAACATTAAAAATTTTGCAGCACAATTTTCCAGGCGACTGCCTTTGTGGCAGAGCCATTACACCTGAGCAAATATGACACAAGGTGACAATACAATTATTCCAAGCAGTGATTTAGCACAAGTAGAACACCATAAAGAAGATATCGAGCCCCAAACTTCTCCACAGACTGCACATTCCCTGTCCAAGGGTAAGGTGTGAAACACAGCACCTGGGAGTAACTTCCTTGCCTCGGCAGCTCCAGACAGAAGCTGGGAGTGGAGGCTCCATCCTTGTGCAGAGCTGTCCTCTCCTTAAATTCCACTCTTATTTCTTAGGGGTGCACCTGCCAAGCCACAGGGATCATGTTCCTGAAACCTGAGTGCTCCCACGGACAGATAAAATGCATCAAATAACCCCTGGCTCACCGTTCTGCTGCCTCCCCGGGCAAAGAAAACCCCAAAGCAACACTGAAATCCTGAGAGGAGAAACCGAGAATTCACGGGCAAAGTCTCCAACTCTCCAAAGCATGACTCCACCTTGTGAAAGTCCAGGCCATTAATAATATTAATTATTTATCATATCTCCCATAATATCAGCTTCCCAGCTCCACCAATCAGCTGGCTTTATGGGAAGGAAGGAAAGGTGGACTTGGGGTTACCCTTCCACAGGGGATGTTATGCTCCTGTGACAACACAGCACCTTAAACACCATCCCCCTTCGTGTGGAGAAACACAAACTCCCACCTCCCCTCTGCCTTCAAAGGCTAGATCAAGTTTACTTGTTTACAGTTTACTTGTTTGCACATGTTTACAGTTCTCCAGATTAAATGGGATGCAGTAGTCACTAAAATTCCCCTTTTTTAAAGAAAATCTGAAGTAGTGGCAGCATGGCAGTCAACACCAGGCAAGGAAAATGCAAGATTTCATGAACAGTAATTACTGAAATAATACCAAATTAACAGGCGAGGAATAAGTTAAAAAAAACAAACCTCCAACCATCAAAAAAACCCCCAAACGAACAAACACACAAACACCCAAACCAAAACAAAAACGTATGCAGTAAGAAGAGTTAAATATGAAGAAATTCAAGGTACGACCAAAAGAGGTGGGTTTTTTGGGGCTTTTTTTTTTTTTTTAATTAGGATAGTATGAGAAAAAGGGGAGAGGAGCTGACAGAAAGTACTAACAGAGCACTTACTACTGAGTGTAGAGGCTTATCAAGAAATGAGCCAGGTACAAGCCTCGAAGTTTCCTAATCCTCAACTCTAAACACGGCAAAGCCCAGGCAGAATGCTGCTGGGCACGGGGGTGCTGCAAAGGAATTCCTGTGAGGAAGAGGAGCGGAACTGTGGGACCTCCACTGTGCCACCAACATGAATTTCCAGTCCAAACAACTGAAAAGCGAGGGTTCAGATCTTTCCTCTCTCGCTGCAAGGAAGGGAAAGATGGGAAAGACGGGAAAGATGGAAAAACAAAGCCCCCAGTTTAACAAAGGACATTAATCCCCGGCGGTTTTTAGTGACTCCCCCCACTCCAAATCTAACGCGATGAGGGAGTCACGATTCTTCCAAAGAGGTGAATAAAATATTAGTCCTGGGAGTACTTTTACCTGAATTCCAATGGAGATCAAACACAAGAACCATTCCCCCCCCCCCTCGCCGCCCCCCCCCAGGTGAGTTGGCAGTTCAAAGTTTGCTGCGCTGGGTGATGCAGCAAGTTCCCCCCAGCTCCCCACAGGGAGCAAGAACACACCTGCACCCTCCGCTCTGCTTCCCGAATAACCCCAGAGCTGGAACAGAGCAACGGCGAGCAGCAAACAACCCGAGAAAGAGCAACGATGGGGGGGGAAAAAAAATATACCTCGGCATGTCAGAGCGGGAGGCGCCCGGCCATTCCCCACCGGCGGCTCCGCATCCCGGCTGCTCCCGATGCTGCGATGGGCAGGGATGCGCCTGCCCCTCGCCGCTCCCAGCCCGGCTTCCCAGCTCTCTCCTTCTCTCCCCCTCTCCCTTTCTCTTCCCGTCTCGGCTCCCCCCGGCTGCGGGCGGGGCTGGGCAGCGCTGGGTGCCCCGGTCCGTGTCCCCGCAGCTCGGTGCGGGCTCCCGCTGCCGGGGAAGGCACGGCAGCAGCTCCCGCTGCCTTCGGGGAATCGTTCGCCAGGACAGCGGGAATCCCGCTGGAGCCCGGCTGGGCACAGCGATGCTGCTGGATCGGTCTCTTCCCCCGGGATGTGGCTGCCAGAAAAGCCTTATAAGCGGGCTTTGGAAAAGAGCGCAGGCTTAACTCACCTTTGCGGAATTGAAACAGCATTCCTTGAAACTCGAGCTTGCAATTCCTTGGAACTTCAGGGACTCGCTGCGCAACTCATGGGAGACCACCCAGACATCAAATGGAGCTTATTTAAATCCGAGAATCGTGGTTTGGGCTGGAAGGGACCTTAAAGCTCAACCAGTTCCACCCACTTCCACACCTTCCACTGTCCCAGGCTGCTCCAAGCCTCAGTGTCCAGCCTGGCCTTGGGCACTGCCAGGGATCCAGGGGCAGCCACAGCTGCTCTGGGCACCCTGTGCCAGGGCCTGCCCACCCTGCCAGGGAAAAACTTCTTCCCAATATCTACCATAAGTTTCCCTTCTGTCAGTTTGAATTTCCTATTGTATTGTTGGTATTGTTGTCCCTATTACAAAAACAAAACAAAATAAAAGTTCCTTTTGTTTTTTTCCCCAAATAAGGCTTTTTTTTTTTTCTTTTTTTTGTGAAGTTGCATGGTGAGAGCAAAGGGGAGCTCATAACTCAAGGTTTATATGGTCATGTAACCACTATAACACCAGAGCACTCCAGTTCTTGAAAACCTCTACTAGGACTAAAACTGCTCCTCAGTCCTTCAAAAAATAAGCACTCAAGGTTGTTACAAACCTACCTAATGCTTCTCACCCACAAGCCCCACTTACCAGTATGACTTAAAACCTTAATTTCTTTCCAAATACCTCATAAAATTATAATAATCAGAATGAGCATTATCTTTGTGTTATGAGACCTGGAATATTATAGGTGCCTGAACACCAAAAACAATGAAAATAAAATTAAGCATTTAATGCCCATAGTAAGACCAAGGGTAATTCCTCTTTCCCGGTGTAGCCATGTGCTATTTTTAGTTTGTTCTACCATTTATTAATAAGATTTACCTGTCCTGTGAGATCCACCTGTCCCTCAGACCACTGTAACAGAAGTACACAGACCTGTATTTCTGTTACAGTGTTCATTCCTCACATGTTCCCAAAACACTAAAGCCAGCTCCCATGAAATCAACAGTATGGGATCTTCAAGGCAGGATTTGTCCCCCAGGGGTGAAGAATTCCTAGAGGCAGAAAGGATAGTCCAAGAGAAGCTGCCTCTGAAGGAGAGAAAAGACTTCTTGCTCCCAGACATGTGCACTAAATATTTGATATGCTCGAAGAATGTTATTGTTGGTAGCTTCACATTCCCTCAGAGCACCATCAAAAGGAACTAGCTCACCTTGTGGGCTCCAATCTGGGAGTGCTGGGCAGAAGGGAGTTACCCTGGCAGCGTGAGGATCTGACAGGAATAAGGATGATTGACAGGAAAGGTGCTCATTAGTTCCCTGAGCATCCTGCATCTCCCCAACAGCCCGACCCAAACACAGCCAGGGCCAGCGTCTCACTGAGGGTTTTTCCTGGCAATCAGTGGAGGAGCTGGAGTCCCTTTGGATGCTTTTGCAGAGTGCAGCTTGAGGAAGACTAAATTCCACTTCTGCCAGACTCAGGTGTGTTTTCCTGCACTCAGGGAGAGGATGCCTGGGAAATAAATTCCGGTTTTGTAAAAAGCAGGAGCCGAGGTCCTGTTAGAGCCTTGTGTGTTCTTCACCAGCGTTATCCACACCTGCCAATTCCAACCTGTCCCAGGTTGTCTGCCCCAGACAGACAGACCTGACCTACTAGAGAGCTCTGATTCTCTTATATCTCTATACAAAAGGTTCTTCAGTCCCAGTCTTTTAAAACTTACATAAAGATCCTTCTCATCTTCCAACTCTTTTAAACACCTCGGATGACATTGAGATCTTTGGTAATTATGGAGCTTGTCCTCCCAAAACACATCTCTGGGCATGCAGAGGAGAAGAAGGTGACTGGGATCAGTCAGTCTGGATTTACCAAAGCTAAATCATGCCTGACCAACCTGTCTAGGATACAGTGACAGGAATAATAAAGGGATGGAACATGGATGAGGACACAGCAGTTATAATTTCCCTTGACTTTCCCAGACTTCCAGCACTGTCTCCCATGATATTTTTGTATCCAAGTGAGGACAGTGTGGTCTGAAGGAGCAGACAAGTGAAAAATGGGTGAGCTCAAGAACTGATTGAATGACAGGGCTCAGATGCAGCAGGAGGAGACACAACAGATATAGGAAAAAAGTGCTGGGGCACTGAGCCGGCTCCCCAGGGAATGGGCAGGACCCCAAGGTTGCCAGAGCTCCAGGGATGCCAGGGGTACACAGGGAAGGGTTGTTGGGGTGTCCTGGGCAAAGCCAGGAGCTGGAGTGGATGATCCCTGTGGGTCCCTCCCCACTCAGGCTATTCTATGATTCATAAGCTGAAGCAATCAATAAGGATAATAAGGTATAACATTTCCTCTCAAGGACAGGTAAGAGGTGCAGCAGGGGCTTTGGAGTCTCCATCCTCATGCTTTTTCTGGACAAAGCCCTGGAGAACCTGGTCTGAACCCAAACCTGGCCCTGCTCAGCCTTGGTGGACCAATGATTTTATTTCATTACATTTTACAGCAATTTCTTTCCTTACTGAGTAGTTGCTAAATAGATTTGAGAAGTTGTAGTTACTGCTTAGGAAACAGACATTGTACTAAGCCTAGAAGTTACCAGCATGTATTTCCAGTTAAAAGCAAGACTACAGCTGTGCAATAAATTTAAAAAACCTAATGATTTCAATATTTTGTGACGTTTAGTTGAGGCAAAGGACAGTACTGGCAGCTTTGTGCTCTATAGGTGTCTGGTTTGTGTAAGGAGCAATACAAGGAGCACAGGGAAGCTCTTGGAAGTGCAGTAGACAACTACAGAATCTTTTCATCTCCCACCTGATGCAACATTTTTATTTTCTTCCTGAAAAGCAGAAAATTTGCAGCTCCAGAAGGCCGGAGATGCAGACGGCCACTCAGTGACTGTGATCAAACTGATTTCAGGGAGGACTGATAATTATTCCTGGTTTATTCCCTGTCACTCAGTTGGTTTAACCTTGGAGGAGAAGTTTGGGGTGTTCTGTAATTCCCTGCAAACAAGAGCTCACAGTAAAATGCTGAGCCACCTCTTAACTACAGCCCTACATCACAAGGTGCCCCTGGGCATGCAAAAAAAAGACCTTCTGAGGAGGAGAAGATGGGAAAAATTTAAAGACCATTAGCACAGAGGTACATCAGAAACATCCTCACTGATTCTGTGCGTCCTTTTTTGAGTATTTTTGTCATTGAGAGGCGAAGGGGATAAGGAAAGACAATCCCAGCCCTCTGGAAGTCTGGGCAGAGCCCTACAGTCTGTCCATCTGTTCACAGGGAGGGATTACACCGAAGCACTGAGCCTGCATGCTCACAAATCTGGGAGGAGCAGTAATTGGCTTACTGTAGTTTGTTAGATTCATAATTTGATCACAAACTCCTCTCAAGGCAAGTTCATCCACGGCATTCATTTCTCTGCCTTTCCAATGGCTCATTTGTTCTGCAGCACTATAAATATTATGTGAATGAAAATCACAGGAAATGGCTATTCTGTGCTCCAGTGCTTTATTAAGAGATATCTATTTCCAAAAAAAAAAAAAAAAAAAAAAAAAAGAAAAAAAAAGAAAAAAAAAAGCTAATTATATCTGCATTTACACAGCTCCTTTCAGAAAGATTATCCAAGACTCTTTATAAAGCATCAAATGAGAAGCCCAGAGCTCTGCCTATGTGCAACAATCAGATATATTCCATATGCAGCTGCCATAAACATTTCTATTCATGCCAGTTCATCTGTGCTGGGATTAACAGAGTGAGAAAAGCTGGCCAAGGACACCTATTTAAAGAACCAGGAGGTTTAAGTGGATGAAACCTGCACAGTAACTTCTCATCTAAAACACAGAGCAGCTAATTATGATGTAACCTGGAATTCTCACTGCAAACTCAACGCTTTGGATCCAGTCCTGCTCTGGAAATGATGCTGGATGTGCCAGGAGCACTTTTGGGGCAGGTCCTGAAAATACCTGCACAAAACCAGCAGGACAAGGGCTCCAGCACGGGCGACAGG
This sequence comes from Cettia cetti, assembly GCA_013401135.1. Taxonomy (NCBI): domain Eukaryota; kingdom Metazoa; phylum Chordata; class Aves; order Passeriformes; family Sylviidae; genus Cettia; species Cettia cetti. The sequence goes on from VZUI01047125.1 coordinate 6,354, forward strand.
GGGGGAGTTTGCACAGGCTGGATTTTGGACAAGGTGCTCCCAAGAACAAGACTCTATCCTAGCTGGGAGTTTTCAGGCCAGAGCAGGAGGAAAAGCCCTCAGTGCAATGCTGCAGAGCACAGCTGGAAGAAGATTTCAGGTAAATACATGGAATTTTTAAAGCCTGAATCAGCCCCCAGGCTGGAAATGCTCCTCTTTCACAGGGAAGCTCTGTGCTGCTGGCAGACCACGGGTGCTGCTGCAGTTTTGCCTCCTCGTTTCCCAGCTCTGTGCACGTGCAGATCTTGGTGCAGCCAAGGCTGAGAACCACACTTCACACCTTAAGCCAGGTGAAATCCAGATGCTAAGATGTGTAAATAGGCTTCCTCATACTTTACCTCCTGTGGCCTCACTCCCACATCCCAAACCCTCCACAGAATTACTCCTGCAGCTTTCTACACTCACTCACTCCACAGGGATGGAGGTGCCCCTCATCCTCCACGTGGGAAATCAATCCAAGCCCCAGCCCCTCAGGACCAGAAGGAAACGAGCCCATAGCCACTTCTGTTTGGCAGGAAAACACTTCAAGCATCAGGACAGCAACAGTTTTGGGAGAGCCACTCCTCACCTGGCTGCTAAATCCCTGCCAGCAAAGCAGGTTATGCTGGGCTGCAAAGCCAGATTAAGAGATAACTGTTCTTTAGGCTAATCCATAAAAAATGCAGGGAAAGTCCTGGGACAGAATCCCCCTTCTGCTGCCACGCTGGACACAGAAAATGCGAGCTCTGCTTAACCCTTGGAAGGAAGAGGATAAAAACCTACCCCTAAAGCCCCACTCTGGTGGGTGGGCACAGAGCTCCCGGCAGCCCCGAGGGAGACAGAGGATGTCACCTGCTGCTCCTCCTGCCCGGGGTCACCCTGTGTGCCACGTGCCATGTTTACAGTGCAGGCACTGGCACAGGCCAGAGCCTCTGGAGCTGAGCAGGGTGCCCAGGGAAGCGAGGTGGGAATGCTGGGGCTGCCTGGGTCTTGTAGGGCCAGCACGTCGCAGTTAGAATCACTGGGTGAGGATCCACAGATCCCCAAAAGGTGCAGCAGGGTTGTAAAAATTCTCTTCATGTTTGGAAAGGGGCAGAGGAACGTGGCATGTAAAGCAAACACACACACACATATACATACAAATACAAAAAATACACACACACACACATATATGTATATACACACACATTCATGTGTATTAAAAAGTGCCTGGTAAATGGGTACATTTTATTTGGTGCTGTAAAACTTCAGCAGCTCCCAACCCCTTTTCCACCATTTTAAACCCACCCAAGGTTGGAACCCTAAACAAGCACTTCAAGCACACGAAACTAGTGAAGCCACAGTCACACAAAAGATAGGAAATGTAGTTTCCCCTGTCCTTTCTCCCTCTGGATGCAGAGGCTGTGAGAGCCGTCCTGGGTAACAGGGCAGTGCTACCCCACTGCCACATCCAAAGGCCACATCCTGCTCCTACAGAGAGTGTTCAGGGGCCTCTGTCCTGCAGGTACTGCCCACAAGTAGGTGAAAGAATATCAGCCTTAGAAAGAGTTTTCTTCTGTGAAGAACTGCTCAGCAAGGCAGGAACCCAACAGCTCCACGGCCATGGCCTGGCTTTGCTCCCTACTACAGCAACGAGGACATCACCAGCTGAGCTGCGGATAAACAACATTTTATTCCTGCCCTGCTTGAACCCAGCTCGTTTGGAGTTGGATCCCGCCTCCTTCTCCCCAGGTGAGCTGGCAGAGGCAGCAGGGGAAATACGCAAGCCCCACTTCAATTATTTGCTCATCCTTCAGCAATAAAAGGACACTGAAAGGCACCACGCAAAATGAAATGCTCTTTGGAGCAAAGGGGTATTTTAAATCCAAATATTCTTATGTGAGGTTTGATATCTCCTCATGCAATAATTTTGGAAGAGCTGTAATCCTGTCTGGGAGATTTCCCTAACTGCTCCAGCAATAAGCCAAACACTGCACCAGGGCATTTCAATATTTTTGTTTCTCTCTCTGGTACCTTCTCCCACACTCTGCTCACTTTCCAACAACACATTCAAGGCATTCAGTTGATTATCTGCTTTTTACTACCTGGAATTTTAGTCTTCAAATGGCAATTCTCTAATGCTTTATTGCTTACAATTAAATTTTTGGAAAGGTAGAAGGCTGTCTTTGGAGGTGCTGCTTTAAAGCACCACAGCATGACACATCCAGTCCTACACAGTACAACAATCCATGGAATTTCCTTTTAGCAGAACTCCTATAGTTTATATTATTATGGTTTATATTACTGTACTTCATATTATTATTCTTTCCACACCCCACAGCTCCCATCAGGACTTACCACACGCCAAAAATTTACCCCCCAAAAAGTACTTTTTGCTCTCCAACCTGCATGGATTCTCCCCCAGGACACAATGGCAGCCTCCGTTCCGGCATTGACCCTTCTGGTTGGATCCTCATAGGAATTCCACTTTGGACAAGAAGTATTTTATTCCAGGAATTCTGCAGAGCTGCAAGTTAGCTGAGGACTGTAAGCCAACTGCATGCTGGCTCCCTGTCAGTCAGGGCTAATTCCCACAGATTAGAGAAGGAAATCCGTACAGTTCCCCAGGTCCTAAACCCTACTGCTAAGAGAAGGGAAATTTTTTTTCTTCCCAAGTCATCTTCTTGGAGAAAAAAAAAGGAATTGCCTATGAATCATTGCTATCTGCACCCGAAGAATCAGAGGAGATGAACCAAGAGCACCAATCCGTGGCTGTGTGTTGGTTCCCAGACCACCCACTCCCCACACCGAGTGTGTTTGCCCCGAATAACATCACAGTCCCTCAGTTATTGCTGTCAGAAACAACCTCACAACCACAAATCCCTCCCCTCTGCTTTCCTGGTGTCCTCAGACAACTGGTCTCTGAGACATGCTGAGCACTGTTACTCTGAATAGGAGGGTTTGAATCTCTGTGGAAGACAGAGGCAGAAAATTGAGCTCATTCTGTTGTCTTGCACCACAAAGTGAAGACTTTCCCTGGGTTCAGAGGGGTATTTGCCCTCCTGATTCCTTGGTGCCTCTGGTCGAGGGCTGTGGATATCACTTGGCAGGGAGATCCTTTCTCTTCCTTGAACTGAGCTCTTTTAGACTTTCTCCACACCTTCCCTGGTTCATGGAATCACAGAATATCCTGAGCTGGAAGGGACCTGCAGGGATCATTCAGTCCAGCCCCTGGCACCCCCACAGACACCCCAGTAATCCCACCCTGTGCATCCCTGACAGCACTGCCCAGTTCTTCCTCCTCTCCAAGTCTCTTTCTCCCTCTGGAGACAACGATATCTTAAATTATCACTGAGAGCTTCCAAGTTAAAGACGATGGCAAAGAAGTGCTCTGTTGTCCAACTCAAATCCCACACTGCACCTGCAAACAGCCCTCCAGACACAGCTGCCAGGGAATCATGGAATTCCAGGATGTTTGGGTTGGAAGGGACCTTAAACCCATCCAGTGCCATCCTCTGCCATGGGCAGGGACACCTTCCACTGTCCCAGGCTGCTCCAAGCCCTGAACAGCTTGGCCTTGGACACTGCCAGGGATAGATCAGCTACAGCCTCACAGGAGGCCTGCAGGAGAGATGAATTCCCCACTGTAATCCAAACCCTCTCTTTTCCTCAGTTCTGGATAAAAGTGAGTTTCAAGGCACTTCCATCAACCTTGCAAAAAAGCACCGACTGGCACAGCTCTGAGGCTGCTCTTTTGGATCAAAGGTGGAGGCCTTTGGATCAGGAACAGGCTGCCCTGGGCAGGGATGAACTCTCTACCCCTGGAAGTGTCCAAGGAACGTGTGGATGTGGCACTTGAGAACATGGGTTAGTGGTGAATGCAGTGGTTGACAATTGGACCTGAGGACCTTACAGGTCTTTTCCAACCTTAACAATCCTATAATTCCATTATTCCCCTTTTATTCTCCGAGTGAATGGGAATATTTAGGATGAGAGTCTTAAAATATGACCAGGAGTTCCCAGTTGTGCAGTTCTGAGCTTCTCCTAAGACGCTCAGGGATTAAATTCCAACGGAGACTTTGCCATCAGTCCAACACAACGTCAGTGCTGCTGTTTTTCCTGACACTGAGTATTGTACAAAGGTGAGCAGGGAGCCAATAATTACCTTTCCAGTGCCAAGGAGCTTATTGGACCTCTGGCTGGAGTGGATTGCCTGGAGTCAGGAGGAGCAGGAAGGATACAGGAAGGATCCTGGCTTCTCCACAGTGCTGGTGGCAAATCCCAGAGCGCTGAATATCCAGCTTCCCTGCCTCTCTCCTAAAGCTGGCAGGTTTTGCTTCTTAAAATGCTCTGCATAGCTTGTACTTATCCACTGTTGGAAGATTCTTGATTGGATAAATGTGAGGCGGCAGGGAAAATGTACAATGTGTATTTAACATATTTCCCTTCACATTTCTGATCCAGCTGAGGAAGGAAGATTGGAAGCACTCGATGCCTTCACCTTCGCCTCCTGGAGTCATTTCTATGTTAATATGTCATTATGTGATAGACTTTGAGCAAGGGTCAAGCAGCTCTCAGAAGTAGGAACACTGTGCAGTATTGGGAAAGCTAATAGAAACATGCTTAAAGCATATTGAAAAGAACAAAGGGGGATTAGGAATACCTTTAAGTATTCCCCAAATTCATATTTATGTTGATTCTGGTCTTACAGGAAATATGATAAAACACTTTAGACAGACCTGAGGGGGCTTTGAGAATTGTACAGAAAAGACTGAAGTCATTAACATTCCAGTTTCAAATCTTTTGCAGATAACCCCTTTATCCCTTTTCCATCTCCACTGCTCTCTCCAATATTTTTAATTTTTATACTGGAATATTCCAGAGCTGGGTGGAACACCTCCAGAGAAAAGCACAGCAGCAAGCCTCCTTAGTGTTTGGCTGAATCAAGCAAAAGTCAGGCTGTCTCCAGGTATCCAGGTCTCCATGTGTCTGCTGGAATAAGAGGAAGATGGGTTCTCCTCATACTTTGGCAGTTTTGTACCTGAAACCTCCATACCTGCAACCCTTACACAGGTTGTGCCAACAGAGTAACTGTTCAGAATTATCCTTGCCAGGCTCCTCCTGGTGGGACAACAGAAACTAGGAAGAAACCTGTGCTTCCATGGCACTTTCCATCATCCCTGTACCCTTATTTTTGCTCTCTCTCATATCACCACACATAGGAAGCTACTTCTACTTGCAGAACCACTACAGAGCCCTCTTGAAACCTCTCCTGCCCTCTTCTGCTGTAATTGCCAAATCCAAGCGGATACACAGAGAACACCTTTGAAATACATTCTTTTGACTCATATTTACGTTTTGTTGTGAAAATATAACTAAAAACATGGTCCAGATCTCAAAATGCCTTTTCTCTCTCCCTGCTAAATGTTAATTATGCCTGTGTAATTTGTCTTGATCAAAATAGCTCCCTTGCTTTAAGCTTAATCACTTCTTATCCCTATTCTCCCCTTTCTTCCCAGCTCTCCTGGTACTTCCCCATCTTGTAAACTCCTCATTCTCCATTCTTTGTATATCTTCACTAAATCTTCAGCTAGTTCCAAAATTCAGTGATGCATCTGTGTTCATCTTTCCTTGCCATACCCCAGCTTCCCATCTCCTGCCTTTATTCCCTCAGTGCCTGCCTCAGTTCCTACCATTCCCTTTTCCTCTGCCTGCCTCTGGAGCACCTCCTTGTGACCTCTTCCTTTTCTTTTGTGCTGTTTCCTCCTTATGTACTCGGATGATCCACTTCTTCTGCTCCCACCTTCCTCTCTCTGTCATCCTCTTGGCTGTCCCCACCTCCCCTCAGTGGCTGTTTTGAGGGGCTCCTGGGGGAATCTTCCAGCTGCCGAGGTCACATCCTGAATTCCATGGAATCTGCTTCTACCCCGTGGCATTTCTCTCCTTACCCCTCCACCAGTACTCCCCAATATGATCTGCAAAAATCAGCTTTCCCCAAACTTTCAGAATTCCCAAACTGAACCGTCAGCTGGATGTTAGCTTTCCTACTTCCATGTTTTTCCACAGGCAGAGATCCCCTATCCTTCAAGGCATGCTGTTCTCACCTATTTCACTGCTGGTGCACTTCCACTTCTTGGGATTCACATCCACTGTACAGAAGCATCCTCAAAGACTGAACTCCTGCCTCACATGTGCCAGCATCTGGAAGCAGCCATGTATTTGACTGAGGGGAATCAAGGATCCCACATTCCTTTTTCCAGCACTGAATCCAGGTGTTTTGTCACAGAGAGCTTTGGTTGCTGGTAGGAGACTCAGATTTACTCCTAGAGTTAACTTCACACTTCATTCCCCTCTACTGAGCCAGCCTGGATCAGATGGTATCCTGGAATAAAAGTAGTAATGCTCGCAGTCTGGCTGGTTCTGGATTCCTCCTGTCCCACCTCCTTTGTCACCAAATTTAAAAAAAAAATAACAGGGAGAGTAAGGAGTAACTCATTAATAGACCATGCCCTGACCACAAGGCTGAAAAGAAGAAACCAAGCATTGCACTCCCTAAGGGAATGCAGGGATTCCTAAGGGATAGTGGGGGGAAGGCTGGCAGTCTCTAGTACCTGTGCAAGACCACTCCTGAGTATTTGCCCCAGCTAAACCTAAGAGTAACCTTGGAGTAAAGTCAGCCTGGGGCTCAACAGTGATCACTGCAATGCCCTGAAAAAGCAGCTTAAACAAAGGGAATTTATCTAAGCAAGAAACTACAATGGCCATGACATGAGCAGGCCAACATCAAACACAGAACAGCAAAAGCAGCCCACTGCACAGGAATACTGATGATCCTGCCCATTCCTGGGCTGCTCTGTCCTGTCTGGCAGCAGATTAACAATAATAACAAATGCTATTCAATAGGCTCCAAGTGGGAATCACTGGGAACGTTTTGCATTCTTGATAATAACTGTAACAGATCTCAAGTATCAGGTTGGTACCAATCGTGGTGCAATGAGACAGCAGCTCATTAATGAACAAATATTGAGATTTTCTTCACGTTGTACTGGGTTATCACAGGATGCCAGGCTGGCTGAGGCTGGAGGGAGCTGAGTGGGCACCCGGTGGCAGCTCCGTGCTGCAGCAGGGCCATCCCAGAGCACAGGGCACAGCATGGTGTGCACAGAGCTGTGCAGCAGCCCCAGGGA
>VZUI01047127.1:0-15804 GCA_013401135.1 Cettia cetti
CCTTCCCTTCCCTTCCCTTCCCTTCCCTTCCCTTCCCTTCCCTTCCCTTCCCTTCCCTTCCCTTCCCTTCCCTTGTGAAACAGGAATATTGCTCACCTTCTAGGTGACCTTTGAAATCCATTATTTCTGTTTTTGCAAAGCACTTTAGTGTTCTTTAATCAACAAATTTAAATGAAAAATGCAAGCCATAAGGTATTAACAATTCTAAAGACACAAAGATTGATGAAAAACTCTGAGCTACAAATGGAGTTTTCCATCTCCTTACCCAGGGACAGGCTTTCCGTGTCCCCTGCACTGCCTGGCTTGTGATGTGCCACCAGGAGACACTGGCTGTCAAGCAGTGGCTGCTGCTGCACGAAGCAAGAGTACCACATCTCAATTTCTTTCAGGTGGCTGGGCAGTTCAGGGTTGAAGATTATTATTACACCATGGGAGTCCTTCATCAGAGCTGGCCAGCATGTTTCAAACCTTGAAAAACACAGAAAATTGAAAGAGTGACAGCTGTAGAGCAGAAACATGCACTCAAACTTCCTTAAGTTTTTTCCCCTTCTCAAGAACAAGTATTTTTTAACCATAACATCAGTAACCTTGCCAGTTATATATCATATTCCAAGTATTTTGACTTACCTATTACAATAGTTGATCCCATGATTTTCTAATTTGATGATCTGCTGACGATGTAGAATGTGGTCAAATGCTCATATAAACATATTTAAACATTGCCCTAGGAATGGATCATTCTCAATTCCATCTTTTAGAAATTAAGGCCTCAATCATATGCATACATTGTTTGAAGTCCACTCACATAATTTAAAGGAGATGAAGGCAATTACAGAGTGGGCCTCTGTCTCCTGTATGTGTAACTTCATTCCAGGAGTTGTGGACTTTACTGTTTTAGTCAGTCCTTATCCAAATCAGAGTTCAGCTGTGATCATGGCAGAGAGTACCTAGTGTTGGATGCTTTATAGCAGAAACTATAAAAATATATTGCAGTAAAGAGTCAGGAATACTCCTCATGTCAAACAGATCATTGGCTTGAGTCTTAAGTAGGAATATCTTGTAAACAGAACTATTAGGAATTCAGTAACCTGGAGGAAATAACAATGCTGGCTTACTTTTGATCACCACTGCAATCCCACAGCTCGAATCGACACCCAGCTCCCTTGTTCGCATTGAGGTTTGGCTTCTCATATTCCAGGATCCTGCGGAAATGATGGATACACAATGGGATACGATCCCACAGAGCGGCACAGCAGAGTGCGGGGCTCCGGGGGCTCTCGCTCACCTGACCCCCTGCGTCGGGCTGTAGCTGCAGATCCCTTCCGTGCTCTCGGACACGAAGTTTGCCAACACCGACTTTCCAGACTAGCAGAACGCGTGGGGTGAAAGACACACGTAGGAATTCAACGTGCCAAAGCCACAACGTCGATGCTCACCCAAGCCCCCCGCGCAGCCCTGATGCGTGCAGGCCCGCTCCCTCCCTCCCTCCCTCCCTCCCTCCCTCCCTCCCTCCCGCCGCAGCGGCCCCGCGGGGCTCGGCGGTGCCGGCCGGGGTGCGGGGGGTCCCGTTCCGCGCTCACCTCCCGGGGCCCCACCAGCAGCACCTTCGCCCTCAGCATGGCGGGCGGGCACGGCGCCCCCCCGCGGCCGCTGCCCGGCAACGCGCGGGGCGGCGGGAGCGCGCTGCCATTGGCTGTGCCGCCCTCACGTGACGCGAGGGGCGGGGCGCGGCGTGAGGCGCGGCTGGGTGTGGCGGCTGCTCGCGGTCCGTCCTCTCCGCGTCCGCGGGTCGAACGTGTTGTACAGCTGCCGTGTCACCTCGGTGTCCCCGCTCCGTCACAGCTGTGTCCGCTTCGTGTTCCCGCTCTGTTCCCGCTCTTTCCGCGCTCTCTTTGCTGCTCTGTCCCTTTCATGTCGCCTCTCCGTCCTCTGTGTCCTCACTCCGTCCCCGCAGCGTCCCTGCTGTGTCCCCTTCGTGTCCCCAGACTGTGTCCGCAGCGTCCCTGCTGTTGCTTCACTGTGTCCCTGCTCTGTCCCCTCAGTGTCCTGGCTTGACAGAACGAGAGGACACAGTCTTAAGCTGCGCCAAGGGAAATTCAGGTTGGATGTTAGGAAAAAGTTTTTTACTCTAAGAGTCATAAAGTACTGCAATCGGTCTGCTCAGGAAAATGGTGGAGTCACCATCCCTGAATGCGTTTAAAAAAAAAATTGCATGTGGGAGTCAGTGCCATGGTTTAGTTGAGGTGTTAGGGCATGGGTTGGCCTCGATGATCTAAAAAGTCTCTTCCAAGGTAGCGATTCTGTGTGTGAATTCTGTGTGCTTCTTCCCCGCTGTGTCCTCACTGTTCCCTGCTGTGTCCCTGCTCTGCCTGGCCTGCTCCTCAGTCTGCTGGAGCAAGGATGGTGTCACAGCAAAAGAGCGAAGGGATCCTTCTCAATGTACATGCTGCTGTGCCCCAGGGCAGCTTTGGTAAGGGGAAAATCCTCCGGGCACTTCCCAGCTGCTGCTTTCATTGGGGGACAGGATTTCCAGCCACTGAGCTTCCTGACCCCTGAGCACCGACCAGAGGAGGAACAGCTGATGACTCTCGAGGGCAGAAGTGGGAGAAAGTGGAAAGTCTCTCTCCGAGCATTTTTCTGCCCATAAATACCAATCTTTGAACCATGAGAAGATAAAGCCCACGACTCCTGTGCAACCATTCAGGGTCCAAAAGTCAATGAAAGATAGAATAGAGACCACCAAGCCCACTGCTGCACACCATTGCTGGCCACATCCATGCAATGCTGCTCTGCATTGGCCCCAGTGCCCTCGTAGGCAACTCTGGAGGGATGAAACAGGCAGAGGTCAGTGCCCTCTTCCAGAGCCCTCTGTCAATGTTGTCCTCAGACCATTCTGCACTGCTGTGGTGTCCCTCTCCTTCCTTGTTTCACTGCCATTTTAACTGCAGATATTCCTTGGAAGGATGATGAAGCCAAGCTCTTGAAGATTCGTATTAAGGCTTGTTAGGGGAGGTAAGAGGCTTTTTGCAATGGCAGCTTCTAAGAAAATAAAACATCTGGCAGACAGATGTGCTGCTTCAGAGCTGTTTAGTGCCCAGGTACAATAGCACTTCTAGACAAGCTTTCAAATAGGGCCTCTAGGCGCTACCACAATGTAAATGTTTATTACCAGTACTGCTAATAAATGTGAACCAGAAATGCTCTGCTCTCTCTGAGGGGGTACAGTCTTCTCTATCACAGTGAAGACTCATTTGTTATTTCACTCCTTGTGTAGGGATAGTTTACAGTGGTTCAGTGTGGCATTGGTATCCCAGTGTTCTAACAGTATTTTAAACTTCAGAAAAATCTTTCTTTTCAAGTTTGTGGGATTAAGATGATGACAAAGCAGTAGCTGCACTACCCATGAATCTGATTTTGCTGTAGCAGACTGGATGTGTGCTTTCTGTTTGTGAAGATTTGTGTGTGATTCAGGACCAAATTCACAATGAGTTGGGACAACTCATACTTAATTCTTTCTGCAGCTTTGTTATTTTCCACATTTCAGACCTGTGACTTCCAAAGGAAAGACAGAAAGGGTGGCCCAGAGGGAAGAATTAGGACAGCCTTAGCTGGCATATGGTATTAGCTGATACTAGCACATGGAGAGAAATGTGTTATAAAGGGTCCTATTGTGGACACCAGCACAGAAGAAGGGGAAATAAAGCATAAGAGGTAACTGAAACTGGGTAAAACTGGCTGTTTGTGCAGCTGCCCAGAAAGCAATTAGAATTAATTTTTAGATGGAGTGTCAGATAGGGTCTTTGTGTGTTTATATTAGCCACTGAAGAGTAAGGAGAGCACAGCTGTCTAAGGGTGCAATTTTTGGATTTATCCATGTGATTTAGGGTTTGAAGTCACTTTAGAAAGTGGGTATTAAGCTTTCAAGCCACTTAGGGTGACTGTTTTCAAAGGCATCTAAGTCAAGTACATTTGATGTTATCAGCATCTGCCTTAGGCATATGGGAAAAGCTGTGTTAGTTCCTGGTGTTTTGTTGGCTGAGAGCACATGTGTGTGAATCATTTTCCTTTACTGATTTAAACCTCTTTGTCAGACTGCAGCAGACAGAAAGCCCCAGCAGTAGGTGATCTACTTCCAGACAATGCTGGTAATGGTCTATATGTCTTGCATTTATTACATGGCATGTTGTCCACCATAATGTTTTGGTAGCAAGCAAAAATTATCATCTTTAAGTGACTTTCCTTGTAAAAATCCTCCTTCATCTTTCAAAAGCCAAAAGCCACTGCAAGGTATCAATAATATTTCAAGAAAGCTTTTCTTCACTCTAGAAATGCCAGTGAGAACTCGAGTGAGAGACGCAGTGATTGCTGTGTGAGGGCAAGTGATGCTTTTTGCCTGTGTTGCAAATCAGAGGTTATTTGCCTCCAAGGTAGAGACCCACTGGTTTTACTGGAAGCAGCAGTAAAATGTAATGCCAGTCTGCTTTCAGATAATACTTGAGCAGTTGCAAACCATTCAGTCTTTCAGTATTTTAAGTTTGCATTGTATTTCGTTTAATGTGGCACATAAAAATTTTCCTATGAAAACAACTCAAAAAAAATTTTTCATAAGCTTTTGTGGCTCAGTATTGGTGCTTTGTTTAATGTACTGTAGCAATGTTTCCAAACTTTGGGAAACACGCCCTGGAGCACTTCAGTTGTGTGTGAAAATGCTGCCTGGGTTAGAAGTACAACCACATGGCACAGCTCACCATGAAGGGAAGGCTCTGCCTGGTTGCTGTGCTTTGCATGACATTTATTGTGTGTGTGCAGAAACAGCTCTTCAGTGGGTGCAGACATTTATTTATACTGATTCACCTGGGGCCAAGCATGGAATACAGGAATTGAGAGGCAGGAACACCTATTTTTGAGCATTGTATCCCGTTATTAAAAATTAAGGAGAAAATCAATATTGTAATCTCAAAGCTTGTTGGTTAAGAAGCTCAGGGCAGGTATGTGTCTCTGGGGCTCCAAGCATGGTTGATTAAGTAAATGATGGTTTGGATGACGTGTGGCTGCTCTCTGGAAAAATCTTTGGGGGGAGCTATGGCAAGAGACCAAAGGGAAAGAGGACATTAAGGTGCATTGACAGGGGTGCAGTGCAGTCCTGCTCTTTGTCACGAGTCTGCAGGGTAACACTCAGTTCAGTCTCTCTCAGGAAACCTATTCTGGAATCAACAGGAAAAGCTCATGCAAAACCTTATTGCTTTGTTCATGCCAACATATTGTCAAGTACTTCAACTCTTATTGATCTGTGGCCTTCCCAGGGGAGAGGAGAGTCTTTATTTCCATTTTATAGATGGAGAAACAAAGCAGTGATGTCAAAACAAACCCAAGGAACATCAATCTGCCTCTATGGCCGCCCCAAGAAAAGACACCAACGTGTTTTGATTCTTGAGTCGCAGTACGTGAATCCAGGAGTTTTTTTCTGTGGTTTAAATCTTCAGGTACAGCTGCAGATGATACCTCAGATAGATGTTTTGCTTATTCCAAAGTCCGTGGAGCAACAGTAACACCTAGTGGCAGAACGTGCCAGTCTGTTCCTCCTTTCTTTCCTTCCTTTCAAGAAGTAGAGTCGGAGGGCACACGGTGTGATTGACAGCTTTGGCTTGCAAGGCCAACACTTAGGATCTCCAGGGATTTGCCATTTTCCTTTCAACCTCCCACCACATTCTGTTTTCTATTAAAAGTGGTAGATGAAATATGAAACTCTTCCTCCCAACCCCCTTCACTTTTCTGGCTTATGGTGGAGGTTGTTCCAGTCCATCTTGATCTTTAGGTGGGTGGGCTGTGAGTGACCAAGCCTACTGCTTCCAGCTTGGAGCACTCAGATTTCTGTAAGGAATTCAAGCTTTTTCATTTTCTTTTTTTTTTTTTTTTTTTTTTTTTTTTTTTTTTGGCCTGAAAAGGATCAAGCAGATCATCTGGTGGAGGTTGGTGACCTCAGTCCATTTGATAATGTGGTGTTAACTTGCCTGCGTTAAGGCAGACCAAACCAATCAGTTCCAAGAAGTACCATTTCCTAAAATGTGGTGTGTGGGATTGTTTGCCACAATCTGCTGGGACTGCTAATTCATCAGAGAGGGACCCCTAGAAAAGCAGCATTAGGCAGGAAAGAACCCACAGATGTTTATTGTGTTAGCAGGAGAGCCCTTCAGAGGGTCTTCACTGCCCCTCAAAGGGGAAGGTTTCAATTTTTCCATGGAAAGAAAACATTAAGCAAAAGTATTTCTGCTTAAGCCCAGATCATTTGCATTTGTAAATAGAACATAAAATCTCTTTGTGGGAATTACAGTACTGAGATACTATGGGTTTGTCATAGTCATGCTGCTTAATTTTAGACTTCTGGTTTAGGTATTCTGAATTACAATTGGAAGCATCTGTTTAGGAGAGTCTTCACTGCCTGTTGACAGAGCCTGAGCTCTAATTTACACTGTGGATATATGCTCTTTTAAATATGACATTAACTTTGTATCACCACTCAAAGAATATTATTTGCCTCTCTTCACTTCCCCAGTTCTTCATCCAGCTTCCTCCCAATTACCTGTTTAGATGGAACAGATTAAATTGAAAACTAGCCTGATGCCTCTGGGATAAAAAAATAAGATAATCAGCTCCATGAGCACATTTACTGCAAACCTGCACAGAAGTCTAGTACTAACAGAAGGGAGGTCATGAGGACCACTGGGGACATGGCCAAGTGAGACAAAGATGGAACCTTTTGGCTGCTGTGGAGATGTACATGGAATTAAAGCATGCATATATATATACCATTAGTCAGACCTCCTAAATCTGGCGTTGCCAATGCCTGTTTGTGAGGGAAGGCAAAGAGAAACACAGACTGATGGCGAGAAATAAATAATATTGTGCTGGGATGTGCTGGGCAACCTTTCCTCTTAGAAGGAGTGTGGCAACCTTGTTGGGCTGGGCGAAAAATCTTCCTGAATGTTTGGTAAAAATGCTGTCAGAGGTGGCAGACCTGAAAGTACTGAAAGAAGACAATCAGAGGGTAATTGTTATTTGTGATTCACAAGGGCTCTTGGATCCTTTTCTATTGGAGCCGTATGCTTCTTGTTTTGAATACAGGATTTCAAAGTCAGCTTTGTTTCTCTGTGGCAGCTGTGGTGTTTGCCACCCGTGTTGGTCTGGGAAGAGACAGCATTTATTAACGTTGTCTGATCTGGTTATTCACTCAAGGCCAGACCCTCAATGACTTCATAGAAAGAAAGCAAAGCAGTGCATGATGTCTTTAGAGGGACTGCCATGTACCCTGTAGGAGAGGAGAGCCTACTGACAGGAAGATTTTGTTTTCTCTCAATTTCATTCTCTGGTTTGACTTATGTGTAACTTTGCAGTTTATGGCCAAACACGGGAGTTCCTTAACCCCACCATCCTTCCAGGCATTATGTTTCTGCTAACATCCTGGGTCAAATCAGCTGTCTTTTCACATGTCTTACATTCATTTTCATTTAAGGCTCAATTACCTCTTGGCAATATGCCACTAGTGACAACAGATTTATACCAGTAATTAGTATATTTTGAGAAGTCTGGGATAAAATCCTTGTTCCTTTGCTTAGGTACCTGATGCAGGGATGAATTCTTAACTCTACACCCTAAACTTTAAAAGATTTATTCTTGATAATTTTGCCTCAATTCCATTTAAAACATAGTAAAAATAGTGTATTCGTTTCCAATGCTTGGCTCACTTGCAAACTCCTCATTTGAAATTCCCTCCTTAATATCTCTGGGCTACAAAAACCCATGTGTGAGACTCTGAAAGGGGGCTGCCACTGCAGACCCACTGCAGCTGAACCTCCTTCCACTGCTGCAGGAGGGGTTTGAAGCACCATGTTGTTCTCTGCATCTTAAACACCATGAGGAATGTCTTGGAAATGTAAAAAGCAAAGTAGACTGGGCACTATAAAAGACTTCATATTTAATACAGATTGTTGACCATTTAGTATTAAGTGGTTCATTATTTTATTGTTCTTCAACAATCTGAGAACTTAAATCCTATACTTTTGGCTTGGCTAGTGATGCTGTCTTGAGCTGGGTTATAAAAATACTGTGCTTCACCTAAGCACAGATTGTTACAGTTTTCATCTTAATTAGCAAGCTGCAGATTTAGATGGATTAATACAATCACTCTTTCTTTCTTTTGCCATAGGAGTTCAGAAGTATAATCTGTCACTTGTGAGAACACAAAGAATTGGACTGGAAGCATTCCAAACTCTTTACTGTAAGTGTTCAAAGATTTAATGGAGTCCTCAGTCATAAAATCTTTAATTTGAACTAGACCTTTATATTCTCCATTCTTAAATTCACTATTTTTATGTTCAGGGGATTTCCTGTTATCCAAGTATGTACGGAGGCCCTTTTTTTCCCTCTGTGTGTGTTTTTTAATTCAAATCAAATGTGTATGTCAGTGGTTGATTGCACTTAACCTCCTTAGGTTCATATTTCTTATTTAATTACATTACATTTTAAGGTTTAAGGCTATATATTTACTGCAGTTAATAGCACATCATATTTTAATGAAGCTGTTATCTTCTGCAAATATATACAGAACAATGGAGATTGATTGTATAGGACCTTTCAAAGAAATTGTATCTCAAAGCCATTTAAAATGAATAAACATAGTGAGGGTTTTTGTTAATGTAATTCTTCACCTAGTACAGCTTCAAAACCAAGGAAATGGGTGGTTGGGTTATCAGGGCTGTTGTTCTCTGATCCCCAGGCTGGGACTGCACCTCTGTAGGTCACAGCCACAGCTGGAGTGTCCAAGTCCCAGCGAACTGTGGTTATTGGCAGAAATGCTCCAGAACTGCAGCACCAAAGTCCACTCACCTCCTGTGCACACTGGCCAGGATCCCCCTCTGCCCTGCCTACAGCTCAGCTCTGTAAATCTATTGTCAGTCCATTCAGGGGAGGCTCAGTACATGAACAATTATTATCTGATTTTACTGGAACATCTGAAAACAAGGGCAAGTATTACCTAGAGATCATGTCCAGAAAATCTGGGACAAATCTCCTGTGCTCCACTAGAATGCAGCCAGCTGAACACCTGTTTTCAATGCAGAACAGGGCATCACCCTACACTGGGGCACTGCACTGGGTTTCTCACAACAATCTGGGAGTTAAATACTCTGAATTGAGCCAGAAAATGTTGGGAGACACTTCTTTCCAGGCACACAGCAAGGCTGATAGTCCTGTCCTACTATTCCATCACATACCAAAAATCTCCTTAGTCTGGTCAAAAGCTTTTATTTCTTTTTTTGGGCAACAATCAATTTAAACATTTCATAGTATCTTGCAGACTTTATAATTTCCTTTCTGCTAAAGAACAATTTATATCTCTCTTTAGATTACATCTCATCTTGCTTCTTTTATTTTTATTTCTCTTCTTTCATTGTTGTTACTATTTATACCATGTCATTTTTATTCCATTCCTATTATCCTTACAATAGCCATGATACATAACAGAGCACTGAACCCTGTGGTACAAGGAGAGGCACTGAGGTAGATTTCCTGATGGCTCTGGTAGGTCAGGGAGTTCAACCAGATTCTTTCTGGGTGTAGACTGACAGCCCATGTACCCTTCCTGCCTGAGACCCTGTGGCATGAGGGGCTGTGAGCCAGTCTAATCCCAGAGGATTATTTGGGGATTGGTTTTGCATTTGTAGAGAGATTGATCTCTCTCAGGCAGGAGAGAAAACAGAGAGATGAAGAGCATTTCTTGTGGTAAAAGAGATTTGTGTTCTGTGTGTGGAGCTGGATATCTGTAAAGTACAATTTAGTAGCTCCAGCTTGGGTCATTTAAAAATGGAAGCGAGGCCCTGGAAGAGGGATGGATTTTGGAAACCAAGCCCATTAGGTGTGGAATCCATTGCTGACAATGGAGTATACTGTGAACACCTAAGCTAGCATTAGTGTACGTGTGCTTAGCCAAGAAATACTTGGAACCTATTGCTTTGCAGTGACTTTATCCTTTAATGCCTGCAATCTTTCGTATTTAGCACCTTGGCTGCCTTTTTATTGCTTCCATGGAGGAATCTGTCAGGTTCAAGAGAGGAGATTGGGTAGAGAGCCAGCTAAAGAGCAAGACAGTGCCACTGAACAGTGCTGGAGTTTGCTTGGGTGATTGCTCCCCTTGGAATGAGGAGACCAAAATGTTCATAAAGCTAAATTGATAAATCTGGAAAATATTCTCTTTAAATAATCCCCAAAGGTCCCAGCCTAACACATAGCTGTAGGGAAAAAAAAAAAAATAGACCCCAACAACTGAACAGGATGTTGGGCTGCGTTACAGTAAGAACAGAATATATATCAAAAAGGTGTTATTGTTATTACCTAAACCACTGGTGAGTTCTTGTTGAGAGTGCTCTTTTCAGTACTGCTCACTCTACCTAAGGAGGATATGATTAAGGGATAAAGCAAGGAAAATGACAGTAATACTGTGCCTTTCAGCTCTGAGTTATAAAGCAAGACTGAAGAGCTTTGGTATTATCTTGTTTAAAAAGAGATCTTGGAGTGATTTTAAATGATTTTAAAATAATGAAGGAGATTAATCACATTGAAACAGAGAAAGTCTATGAAAACAAGAAGAGTTAAATTGGAAAATAGGATCTTGGGAAAAGAATGAAGGGAGAGGTTCATGTGAATGCTCAAAAAATATGTAATATCAGTTATCAGTGGGGTCTTGTGAATCTGGATGTGCAGGATAAGGTGAAAACAGAACTGTAAGGAAAATAGGAGAGTGACAGTGGCATTGTGAGTGTTGGAAATCACACAGGCAGTGGGAGCCACGCTGGAGCAGGCTCTGGGAAACACCTGCAGCAAGGAGGAAAAGGAAAGTCCTGCAGCCTGTGTGGTAGGTCCAACATGGGCAAGGAAGGTGCAGGGAGGCACTGACCGTCAAAAGTTTGCTCTGTGAAGACAGAGGCTGACAGGTCAGCAGCTTGTGGAACAAGGCAGGGGACAGAAGAGGGAGGAAGCACATGGCTGCTGTTAATCCACCTGAACTGCAGACACAGGTGGAAAATACTGAAGGTGAAAATACTGGAGGCAATTTCAGCTCTTAGCTGGGCAGGATCCTGCTGTGGACGTGGTGGTCCATATACAATGGGACCAAGTGCAGAGAGTTTCTGCTTGCAGCCCACAAATTTTTGAAGGACAAAGCCAACTTCTAGGGCCCTGTGAAAGCCAGCTAAGAAAACCAGACTATTGTGGTTAGTCCTTGTTGTCATGTCCCATGGAGAAAGTTCCTAGGAGATTAAAAAAAAAAAATCAATAAAATCTGTAAAAATATGGCTAGAACATTGAGATTTGCTGGGTGGATGAAAGGGAACACCAGTCTCCCCACTTGCATCCCCACTGGTTATTCTCCTTGGTTCCACAGGGCAGGTGGCAATGCCTTGGGTGTGCAGGAACTGGGGTGAGGTTGCTTATTTCAATAACTCCTTAGGTATGTGTTTTGTGTGCATTTACTTGCATATTTATGAGGAAGGGAGTGAGCCCACTCTCTCTTATGTGACTTGCACAGTAGAGGAGGAGAATTCAGACTCCCACTCACACTGGGTTCCTCAAAACAAGCATCCTGTGTCCATGGGGAAATTAAGAGAAGTAGGAGGATTTAAGGGCCAGAGTACAAAACTGAGACATTCTTTAGCTATGAAAGTCCTTCTTTCTCTGAGATTCAGAGAGTCCATGACTCAGGACAGGTTTTCAAATTAGCTAAGCATTGGGAAACCACTGAATTGGGATATCCTATAGTCAGTGACTCCAATAAAAATTGCAACCTGGTTTCTGGTAGCTGCTCCCACTGCATGTTACAAAGTACTTTGTTTTGTTGTAGAAGTTCAAGATTCTCCGTGGTCTGGAGAATTTATAATACCAGTGTTTATGTCCTGTACAGCATCAAGCAAGCAGGCAGCCCTCAGTGATGGAATGATGTTTAATGAACAGTTAATGAGCAGGATCATGGTTTGGGGATACAGACATGGAGACAGACCTCCCAATGTTTTCTTTAGTGAGCTCAGCGATGGAAGAGAGAGAATACTTATTAAATCTGTAGATGAGGCAAAGCTGGAACTGAATGCAAGAGGACTGGAAGGCAGGATTAAAATTTCAAAAGATCCTGACAAATTGGTGATATAATCTGAATAAAATTAGATGAAACTCATTAAGGACAACTGCAGGGCACTGTGCTTTGGCAGGAATAATTTTTATCTAGCATGTACAGGATGAGGGAATGGGAGGCTAGCAGCCTTGTGGAAAAGGTAGAGAATCCCAAACTGAACATGGATTAACAATAATGTACAGATGTCAAAACGACAAATCCTCAGCAGGGCAGTGGTATCCCACAGAAATATTAATCATAGATACCATAAAACAGATGTAGACCAGTTGGAAAATCCAGCAGAAAATACCAAAAAGAAGCAGAACTATCTAACATGATTTAAACTGGCATTGTTTTCTTCTAGAAGACAAGGAACATTATCAAAACATTTATTAAAGTATATTGAGGAATTAAAAGTCCCTTCAATGAGAGGAGGAATAGTTTTCTACATCCATAAATAATGAAATAAGTAAGCTATTAAGAGTTTAAATTACAGTAAACCAGAATGAGGTTGAATGCTAAGAAAAGCTACCAGAACAGAGCACGAACATTGAAATTTGTTTTCAAATGACCATAGAGACTTTCTATCTTGAGGTCTCTCAGAACAAGGCAGAAAAAACTGTGCCAACAGTAATCTGTGTATAACAGATCTTGCCTTCTTACTGGGAGAAGGAAGAAGGATTAGGTAACTCTTATAATCCTTCCTGGCTACTTCTGGATGTGTTTCTGCTCTGGCAGGCCTGAGTGCAATAGCCTTGGGACTGTTTCTGCCTTGTCTTTATCACACCTGTGTGCACCCCTGCCCTGCTGTATTCTGGATGATTCTGATGGATCAAGGGTGTGTCCACAAACTCCCTGTGCCTGTGCAGATCAGTGCCCAACATCAAAGGTGACATAAATCATTTTTCCCAGGACACAATAATGCTCAGAGTATGTATAATTCCACCGGACATAGGCATTGTCTTGCTGATCAGTTGAGTCATCACATTTTCCATCTGCTGAATTATGCTTCAATCTGAGTTATTTTATCCCTTGTATTACTTTATAATACCCACACAAGTGCTTCACTCAGGCAAAGTTCTCATCTATGGTCAATGAATTTTGCCAGTCATGACTTCTGACTCATTTCTTGTGCTTCACACAATAATGCTGTCTGTCATGTTTGCTGTATGCTAAACTGCTTGTGTAAGTCAGACTTTCTTCAATTCTATTCCATTTTGAGTTGTGATTGATTTATTCCTGGTCAAATATAAGAAATGTCCACACAATAGCTCTCTACTAGCTTAAAAAATAAACCCCCACAGTCCCATAAAATTTTCAGTCTGGCTCAGGTTTGGTTTGACTTCCCAGTAATAGATGTGTTACAATAACCTTAGTAATCTTATAATTTAATTTATAATAGAGGTCTTGAACTCTTACTGTTACTAACTTCTTATCCATGTCTTTCAATTTTCCAAGGTTTCTTGAATGCTTTGTATATCACAATGATCTAGGCGTTTTGGGAAGCTAGAAGGAGTTTATCTAAATTATTTTTGGGTTTAGATGATCTTATCAATGACTTCATTCTAGCTTCAAAAGGACATTTCATAATTCTAAAGCTCCTCAAGGTTTTATCAACCAGAACAAAGCTGCTTTTCCTTTGGTCTCTTCTTAGTATGCACATGAAAAGTGCACTTGAAAAATCCTAGGGATTGGCCTTTCAAAATTTGTTTGCCATGTTCTAACAACATTGTGACTCTTTCAGCTAATTACTGACTTTTGTAGTACTCTAAGTGGTGCTGAAGTGTTGAGATGGCATTTCAGTTGTGGAGCTGCAGTCTGCTTACAGATATGACAGTGCTTTTCTACCTTTCTGTGCCACAGATCCCCCTTTTGCTGTATCATTCCAGTTTTCCCTTTCAACTGAACAAAAATCAGGCTAAATTTTGATTATGCTTTTTATTGTCTATATTTTCCACCACTCCATTTATTGGCTGGCTTGCATGCAGGGTTTGTATGTGTATACAGATATTTTCTCAAAACAGTTTCTGATGTCTTAAGTCTCAGGTTTGCCCAATGGACTGGGAAGCTGAAACACATTCCATGTGTCCACATGATTTCTGTCCAATGGATTATCCTTCTGACATGACAGTGTAAGGCTGGCATTTGCATAGCAGGTGAGCAGAGTGAAGGAGGACAGTCCTCCAAGGATTTCTTCTTTATGACAGCAGAGTTCACAGGGTTATTAAAAGAAAACCTGCCCCTTACCTCTTTATTTATTTCCTCCAGTGCTGCTCTGCATCGTAGCTTTCCAGTGTGCATCTGCCCCATCCATCTTGAACCGAACTGGTGAAATGCATCCAAATAATTTATTTAGCCCTGCTTGCCTGGGCAAATCTTTAATTAACAGGCATACAAAGTGTAGCTTTCTATTTTAAATATATTACGTCTGGTTTATAAGAATAGGACTGTTCAGATTTCAAGGGTTTTCTTCTCAAAGCCAGTCCCTCTGATAAATTGAAGGGATTATGTTTTTGTTGGCTGTCTTTGTTACCTCCATCACTGTGTTTCCAATTTATCAACATAGTTTTGAGAAATTGTTAGAATATGTTGCACTCGTAAGCACCGTGGGGAGAAAAAATATTCATTTATTACTGCTATTGTGTTTGATTATATTACGCATATCCAAAGGACTAAAATGAAATGTCATCTTTAATTCTCCCCTTACAGTAGACAATATCACCCTTTCTTCTCTCTTTCCAGAAACAGCTTGGAAGTCAATTCTTCATTTTCATTTTAAATCAGCCATACAGAGTAGAAGCAAGTGTGCATTAGGGACACAGCAGAAGTAATGGGAGTCTGGAGATCTGAGCTCTGTTTCTGGCTCTGCCTTCAGCTCTTTGCAGTCTTGAGCAAAGTCATTTGACCTCTGGTCTCCATTCCCTCAGTTCATGAAATAGGAAGACCATTCGCTTCCTACAGATGTCTCTAATAATTTGCCAGAATCATGTCTTGTCTAATCACCTTTGTTTACTATCTCCTAGGGTCTTGCAAAATCAGTGAAGGCTGAAGCAGCAAATTTTCCATGCAGCTGAAAATAAAATGATTTTGGAAAGTTAAGACTTGAAGACTACAAAGAGCTTCTGGAGGGTCTAACCCAGGCCAGGAGAATGGGTCAGTAAGCCACTGGTGCTGTTCAGTGTTGTTAAATATTGATAAATGATCTATCTCAGCCTGTCAGGTGAGGGAGATGTGGTTGGGACAAAAGGCTGAACCCTGCCCTCAACACTCAGTCTGCTGCTGCAACAAACTGCTGGGGTGGAGGTCCAGCTGCAGCCACTGTGCACACAGAGCTGAGGATGAGCACCCAGATTCAGGGGAAGGGGGGTCTTAGAGAACTGCTCAGTTTTGCTGTTCCTGACTCCTTCACTAGGCGAAGGCTGAATTTGGAGTGGTTTGTAGACCCGCTCAGAGGGAGCAGCAGAGAGTAAGTCTCTTCTCTTGTTGCCCTGTCAGGCTGAGCAGAGGTTTCCTGAGGACTGACTCTGAGCAGCATGTCTCAAAGGGTGAACATTCTAGGGTGCTTTCTTGGGGGAGAGAGAAGGGAAGGGAAGGGAAGGGAAGGGAAGGGAAGGGAAGGGAAGGGAAGGGAAGGGAAGGGAAGGGAAGGG
>VZUI01047130.1:0-60538 GCA_013401135.1 Cettia cetti
CGCCTTCCCCGGCGGGCCGGGGGCGGGGGCTGCCCGGCCTCCCTCGGCCCCGCGGGGTCGGGGGGATCGAGCGCCTCCCTACGCCGGCAGCCGCGGCCGGTGCCGAGGGGCACCCGGGGAAGGGGCCCCACGGGTGACCTTGGGCGCGTCCCGGGCACGGGCGCTGGGCCCCGGGGGTGCTCCCGGTGCGGCGAGAGCGGGGCGGGCTTGGAGCGGGGGGGGTCCGGCGGCCGCCGGCTCCGGCCCCAGCGCTGTCTCCTGTTGTTCAAGGGCTCCTCTCACCTGCCTCAGCAGCTGAAGTTCACGACCTCCGACTCTTGCGACCGCATCAAGGACGAGTTCCAGCTGCTGCAGGCCCAGTACCACAGGTACGTGCTCCCCCCGGGCTGTCCCGCAGCCCCGCCGGGCCGGCCGATGCTCGGGAATCGCACCGATTCTTGTGCTCGGTGCTTCGCTCCGGCGACCGGATGAGAATATGGGGAAGGGGATCCAGTCGCGTCGCTTGGGATACCTTTGGCTGAAGGAGGACCTCGGGCACGGCGTTGGTCGTGTCCACATGGGAGCCCAGCGAGGAGAACGCCCATTCCCTTCTCCAGCCAAGGTCTTTCCTCCAAGTGCTGCTCAGCCAGGACTGCACAGACACTTGCCAGGCCTCCTGCCTCTGGCTGGGAGTTTTCCTCAGTTTTTCTTGCTGGCTGCCATTCCTGGACTGCAAATGCTGCAGGGAGCACTTAAATCCAAAAGCTTCTACTTTTCTGTATGTGTGTTTGGAAATAGTGCTGCTGACCCAAAAGCTGGCTTGAGACAATCTGTTGCTTTGCGTGTGTGTGTGTGTGACATAAACATGAAGCCCTTTGGTTTATATTGTCTGGGTGATGCCCTCTGCCATGGCTTGGCACTGGTTTTGGTGTGGGCATTGGTGCCATGTGCCTGCAATGTCCCCCAGCCCAGACTCTGCCTGTGGGCAAGTTTGTGGTTGTGTCATTTTGGCAGGAGAAGGCAAAAAAACTGCTGGGAAGTAGCCATTTCCTGGTGTCTCTGTGCCTTGGCAGTGCCATCAGGGGAGTAGGGCAGCCCAAGGAATGTTCCTGCTGAAAGGGAAGCTTTCCCCCCCACGCCACTCCACCCCCTTGGACTTAATCTGCTCAAGAAGGAGCAGGTTTTGTGTAGGTGAAGCTGTTTCTTGTTTGAAACATAAAACCACAGCACATGCTGGCTGCAGTTGCTCGGCTGGTGAGTTGGAGTCTCATAAAATGCTGGGAGCAGCGGCACTTTCTCTGAAGGGTGTGAAGAATCTAGGAGAGAGGAAAAATCCTTGCTTCTGGAGGGATGTGCTGCTCTTGGGCCTCCCCCTCGCCCCCATCCAGAAGTGGGTCTGGCTTTGGTTTTTGGTGTTGTGTTGGAACATCTCTTGAGTGCTGCAGACAGGTTCTGTGCCAGAATCTGTCCCCAGCTGCCAGCGATCTGTTGAGGAAAGGCAAACCCCTCCCTGGGCAGCCAACACTGCTTCTCCCCAGCGTTCTGCTTCCTGTGGAATGGATTTGCCTGAGGGAGGTCAGTGTTCTGCTGGTGGATAGCCTCGTGTCCTTTTCCTGAATGTGTGTTGGGGGGGACTCCAGCTGAGAAAGTGGGGAGCAGGCTCTGTGTGGTCACTGCTGTGCCAGCACAGCCTGTCTGGGCTCTGGCCACCCCTTGAAGTCCAGATAGTGATGTCCAAGAATCCAGCCTGGCCAGGATGAGGCCGTGCAGGAAGCAGCTGCTCTGTGGCGATCAACTCTCTCACCTCCTGTTTGTGGTTTTCTTACTGTTTTCTGGCTTTTCAGCTTGAAGTTGGAATGTGACAAACTAGCCAGCGAGAAATCGGAGATGCAGCGTCACTACGTCATGGTAAGGACCGGCCTGGCAGCCCAGAGCAGAGTGTGTGGGTGGCAACACCAGCAGGTGCCTGTGCCTGGGCTCTGCCTGGCAGGGAGCCCACGCCCCACAGAGCTCCAGGGATCTCAGCAGGGCTGGAATTGGCTTTTTTCTGAAAATGGGGCTGTTTTGTGTTGGCTGCATGCAGGGGGTTGTTGTAATGCAGAGTGGCAGGGAGTTTTTTGATGTGGAAAATGGGGCCCGGTGGGTGATTGCTTGATGGGTCCTTGGCCTGGCTCCTTGTGCAGAAAGGAAGTGACAGCTCTTACACGCCTGAGAAGGTGCTGCAAGGTGCTGGTGTGCAGGTATTTGGGGACTCTGGGAGGACCATGGCCAGTGTGAGATAAAGCAGTGCTCTGAGAAGTCATGAAACTGGGAAACCCCACAAGCCAGGTGTGGGTTACAAGCAGAAATCAGCTTCTGTACAAGGGCTAAACCCCGTGCACCTTCTGGTGACCCCACAGCCTTGCTGAGCTGTGGTGCTGAGTGCTGGCACGTGTGTCCCAGCACAGGGTGTGCAAGCCCTAGGGCAGTACCTGGTAAAGGCATGAGAAATGGTGCCATGTGTGGGCAGCAGGCTTAGCTGTGGCTTTCCAAGGAGAAATCTGCCAGGAAACAGCCATGTTCTGGTGAGGATTTGCCTGCCAGGTGATGCCCCTGGAGCCCTTGTAGCAGAGGGGAGGGATGCCAGGCAGGGCCATGGTCTCTTCCTTTCCTATCATGGAGCTAATGGGAGGCTGCAATACTGTCCATGAAGATGAGCTGGTTCCTGCTTGCCAGCTGCTGCACCTGCCCTGGAAAGAAGAGATATAATGTAGAAATTAATAGTGCAGCTCTTCAGAGCAGAGTTAAGACTTAAAAAATCAGGAATAAGGGAGCTAGGTGGCCCCTTCATCTTTCTCTGCTGCCCTTACAGCCAGACTTTGAGGCTGTGGGGAGCAAGGTGTGCTTGGGGCTGGGGACAAGGAGAAGAGGTCACAGCTTTCCTGGTGTATTAATGGGCAAACCTGCCCCGTTCTCACTGATAAACAATTGCTTCCTGTGCCTCGTAGTCTGCATGGAAACCCTCATCTCCAGCAGTGGCCAAGATACATTTTTTTTTTTTTTTTCCCTTAATGCTGGCAGTCACCAGAATTGATTCAGGTTGCTGTCAGCAGCAGAGGGGAAGGGCTGTTAGTCGTGGCGCAGCGCTGGAGGCTCTGCAGGCGCAGCAGCTCCCGCCTTGTCTGCGTGGCTGAGCCGGAGCTGCTGCCGCTCCCCATCACGGGGAGCCAAGAGGAGGGCTCCTGTGAATGTGCAAAGCTGCTACAGCTGCTCTGATTTTTGAATAAGTCACAATTGGCAGCTTGGGGGACGGGCTCCTGCTTCCTGCTCGGTCTTCAGAATGCAAAGAAGCCTCGAGAGCCCGCAGCAGGCTGAGATCATTCCGATACCAAGCCGGGCGCTTCATCGCCTTGTGGCGTCGGTACCAGGATGCCAGTGATCTTCAATTAAATGAGCACAGATGTGGATTGTTCTTTTCCCTTTGGAAGAATCAGGATTGCAGCCTGCAGGCTGCAGAAGGAGGTTTCTAAACTCTCAAAACATCAGCCTTATAACAGCTTCTTCCAGGGGTCAGGAATTAGCTGCTTCTGCCAATAGATTGTCTGTAGCTGCCTGTTGCTGCTGTGCAGGGGATTTCTGGGTGGATTGTTTTTGTGTGTGGAGGGGGGAGATTTCCATATAACTCCTTCCTAAACAGCTGGAGCTGTGTGCAGCTGGATGTGTTACTTGCTAGATGAAGTCCAGTTGTGATCTCTCCCATTTGTTGCTGAAGCAGTCCTGTGGGCTGTAGGATACTGGCCAGGCAAAGCTCCCAGAGCCAGGCTGCCTCTCTCCTGGCTGTGCTTAGGGAACTCTGGAGCCCTGAGCCTTTTTCCAGGTTTGACACAGCGCCACTCACTCTCACCTTGGTGCAGACTGTGGAAAGCTGTCTGTGAGGGGAGTCCTGGGGGGCAAGTGTCCAGATCTGGAGCAGGGTGGGCAGGGAGCACCTGGAGGGGGTTTCTGTGCTTTCCTCCTGCTGTCTTTGTTTCCTGGGGCTTGCCTCTGCTCTCCTGCCTTGCCCAGCCTTTGTAGAAAACCCTGCCAGGAATGCAGTGGTGGTTCCCAGCACTTACCTGGCAGAAACTTGACTTACAATTTGTTTTGTTCTCTTCTCTTCTCTCCTGCTCTACAGTACTATGAGATGTCCTACGGGCTGAATATTGAAATGCACAAACAGGTAGGGGAAAAAGCATCTCCAAGTGCTGTAATTCCTGGGGAAGGTGCATTGTCTGCTCTGCATTGCCCTCTGCCACTTCAGTTGCATTTCAGGAACTAGAAATGCCATCAGCCTGTAAGGTGTCAGAGCTGCATTTGAAATGCAGCCCCCCCACCTCTCGGGATCAGTGCTGGCCTGTGGGCTCCCATCCTGGGCTCTGGGCACCCTGTGGTTGTCCCCAGGGCCTGAATGGATATTTGAGCACCAGGAAGGCTCTGGAGCTGTAGCTTGGAGACTCTCTGGCAGCCTGGATAAGTTTGCTGGTTACCCTCACTGGTGGTTAAGTTGTTAATTATCCCCAGTGACTAATTACCTGTGGTGTTAACAACATGAGCCTCCTCTGAGCCTGTCTCTATCTGGCTCCAGCTCCAGTCACAAAGTCGGCTGCATGTCGTGGCTCAGTTTTAAGCCTCTTAGCACAGTTCTGTTCCTCACAAAGGCACTTGGTGCTTCTGATCCCATTGCCCTTGTTGCTAAGCCCATGAGACTGGCTTCCCTGGGAAAACCTGGACCTTGTCAAAGAATCTGAGCCACAAATCCTCACTGCTGTCCCACGAATGTCTCCCAGCCTCATCTGCTTCCCTGTGGTGCTCTTGGGGTCCCCCCAGCTGGTTTTGGTGTGTGCCTGTACCCTTTGGCTCTGGATTTCTTTTGACCCCTTTGGAAAGTGATTTTCAAAGGACTGGCAACTTCACTATTGACCAGGAGAAAAGCATTTAACACCCCAAAATTTGCCTCACACTGCTGGTGTGAGGGCAGTGAGGAAGCTGCCAGCCCCTCTGGTCTCCCCCAGTAGCCCCAGTCCAGCAGCTCAGCTGGGGAGGGGGAGCCTGAGAGGGCTCCATGTGTCTGTGTCCACATGGCAAATGTCACTCAGCACGTCCCCAACTGGGCCTGCAGTGACTTTGCTCTCTGGTTCCTCCCAATTTGTTAAATGAACATCAGGGACCTGTTGAGGAAGAGGAATAATAAAACTTTGCTCTTTGCAGTCAGCAGCATCCTTTCATTTAACCATGCAGGGAGGAGCCTCAGGAGGCAAGGTGACTGCCATGGCATCAAGATGCTGCCAGGAGTGTGGGTTTTCTCAGAGCCATTTGGGGACTCAGGCCTGGCCAGGAGAGGGGGAAGGTGGGGCAGCTGATGCTGTGGGTGCTCAGTCCTGAGCTGCCTGACTTCTCCTCTCTTATTTCTCCCACCTTTTAGGCTGAAATTGTCAAGAGGCTAAATGGGATTTGTGCACAGGTTCTGCCCTACCTTTCACAAGAGGTGAGTCCCCCAGCTTGGGGGTCTGGAGGCTTCTGTCCCTCTGTAGCTTCCAGCACAGGCAGCTCCCCACCTGCCTGGGAAACCCTTGCTTGCTCTCAGCCCCTGCATGGGGAGCAGCCCTTCAAGGCAGTGTTGGCTCCTGGAGCACTCTGTGCTGGGTAATGTGCCCCTCCATCCCTTTTGTGGCAGCTGGGGACAAAGCTGGTCCTGCTCTCTCCTGTCTGTGGCTCCTGAGCCATCAGCCACGTCTGCAGTGGGAGCTTTGGGTACTCATCAAGGAGAAGGACACTTAAAAAAATACCTCCATATGGCTCCTCTTGGAGATCTGGTTCCTCTGCCTCATTAATTAATGCAGCTGATGGGCTCCTCCCACTCCCCTGAGAAATTAATTGGGGGAGGGGGTGCTTGGGAGTTGCTGTCTGAGGCAAGGGGAAGATTAAGCACTTCTAGAGCCATATTTTCTGTCTCCCCATGGAGGCTGAGCTCTGAGCAGTTCTCCTGGCCCCTTGGGGGCTTCTGGCTTGGGGTCAGTGCTGGCCTTGGGGCACAGGCTCTGTTTTTCCCACCCACCTGTTCTTAGGACGGACAAAGTCGCTTGCTGATCAGATCAGAGCTGCCTAATAACTAAGCCCCAGCTAAATCTTTTGCATCTTAATGCAATCCTTAACCCTGTCCTGCTGCCAAAATGAAAAGAAAAATCCCCTTGCTGAAGTGCAGTGAACAGGCCTGGTGTTTCAGAGACCTTGTGCTCTGCAAGGAGCAAGCACAGTTCTCCTTTATATTTTTTAAAGTATGTGACACATCCATTTTTTCTGCCTGTGTTTGGAACACCCAGCTGCTGGTGTATCCAGGATGTGTCCCAAGGAGCTTCCCAAGAGCTTCTGATTTTAGGGCTTGTTTTGTTTGTTAGAGGGTCTGTGTAGGTGAAGGGTGGCAGGATGAGAGATGCTGCCCACCTTGGAGCCTTCTGGCCAAGGATCTCTGGGTGTGTGGCGAGCAGGATGAGGGTGGGAGTAACAGGGGACCTGCTTAACCCTCTGCTGAGGCAATGGATGAGACAAACGTGCTCCCTTCCCTGCTCCTTGCTGCCCTAGGCCCAGGTGTGAGGCCCTTGTCTCGGGTGGTGTGTGCAGGTGTCTCCAGCTGGGGGGTAACCAGCCTGATTGCGTGGACAGGGTCCCTGTTCTGTTTCCCTGTGGCACTAGAAGTGACCCCAAATTCCTCTGTTTCTCCACGGCAGCATCAGCAGCAAGTCTTGGGAGCCATTGAACGAGCCAAGCAGGTCACGGCGCCAGAACTGAACTCCATCATCCGTGTACGTGATGCATGTTTAGTGTGGGTTGGGAGGGTGGGAATCCATGCCAAGGAGCTGGACACAGAGCTGGGCTGTAGGTCCTGGACCTGGGGACATCAGGGGACCCCTGCTCTGGTGCTGCTGCTGCAGTGGGATGAGGCTGCAAGGCTGGGCTGGCCATGCAGGGCTGGTTCCACCCACGCTTGCTGTGATGTTTGCAGGGATCCCTGCTCTGTCTCAGCAGGGTACAAGGAGAGGAGCTGTGGTTTTGAGCAGGAACCACAGTAGGCACTTGGCATGAAAACACCATCTGCTATTGGTCAAAGCTGTGAGTGAGGGCTTTAACTGCAGCCTTGGGACATGCCAGAGCCTGAGGCTGGATGTCCTGTGGGGTAGGGGCTGTGTGTCCAGCTGGGGACACACTGTTGGGTGTTCTCCTGAGGTTGTCACAGCAGCAGGGCTCCAGAACCTCTTTTCCCAGCCTGAGGAAATTCTGGGAGGCTGCAGTGCTCTCAAGCTCCCTGAGGTCCCTGGTTTAAGCCTGATTGCTGGCACTCTCTGGCCAGTCCAAGCCCTTGATTTGGAGTCCAAGTGCACTCAAAATGACAATAGCCCCATTCTGTCTTTGTGTCTGTCCATCATTCCCTACAGCAGCAGCTTCAAGCTCACCAGCTGTCGCAGCTCCAAGCCCTCGCTCTGCCTCTGACCCCGCTCCCCGTGGGGCTGCAGCCCCCGTCCCTCCCCGCCGTCAGCGCCGGCACCGGGCTCCTGTCGCTGTCGGCCCTGGGCTCGCAGGCTCACCTCTCCAAGGAGGACAAGAACGGCCACGATGGGGATGCCCACCAAGATGATGACGGGGAGAAATCGGATTAGAGCGCCCGGGGGGCCGGGGGAAGGGGGCTGTCTGGGGGAGGGAGGGGGCGGGTTAGTGCAAAATGCAGTATCTCCCTCTGCTCGCTGTGCAGCAGGGCCGCGGTGACCTGTGCCGGTGGCAGCTTGCCAGGCCTGTCCCCACGGGCGGGTGGCAGGGCCCGGGGGGTGTCCCCGGCGCCGTCCCCGGCTGCTGCACAGCAATGCAAAGCGCCGTAGCGTTCCCCGTGTGGCCAATCGTGCTCTCCCTGTGCCCAGCCTGCCTTCCCTGTCCCTCCTCCCTGAGCAGAGCCAGAGTCTGGCTTGGGCCGCTCTGGGGCCACTTTGCCCCTTGGCTGTCCCAGCTCCTCGGTGCCACATGGCCCCTCCCTCCACCTGCTGCTCCACCCTCGGTATTTAAAGATTGCCCCTCGATCCTAACGGTTCTGCACAACTCCCTGCTAGGATCCCTGGCCCAGAACAATCTCCTCCCTTCCCCAGGCGCTCTTGGTCTCCTCGCATCGCCCTGGCCCCGTGTTCCCCACGCCCCTCCTGCACTAATAATACCAGGCCGGCGCCTTTGCTGTTCTGCATGTACCTGTTCTCAACCAGCTCTGGCTGCCAGGGGCTTCACCCTGGGCTGGAGGGGGAGCCTGTGCCACCTGCTCCCCCTCAGCACAGCATCCGGGGGCCCAGGTGGCTGGGCAGGGGGGGCAGGCAGACCGAGAGCCTTCCCCGGCCTCCCCCTCCCCGTGCCCCTGCCCTGTGTAGAGGATACAGCAGCTTTCTCTGTTCTTATCTCCGTGCGCTAGAGTGTCTTCTTAAAAAACAAAAATGGAAAAAAAAATAATAAATAATAATCTGGTGTTTGTATATAGTTCTTTAGAAAGATCTTGTTTTGCTTTTTGTGTTTAATCACTTGACCTATAATAAGAGGAACTGAAAATGCTGTATCAAGGACGTACAAGCTGTGCCTTTCAAATAAAGAAATAAGAAGGTTGGTTAAAACCGTGACTTGCTGCCACTTTCTTGCTGCCTTTGGGATCACTTTAAAATACTTCCCTGTGTCTCTTGTCCCTTCAGCTGGGGGAAGCAGTTGGGGAGAACAGGGACTTCTCCTGGTTCACCTGTGCTGTGGGAGGTGTCTGGAGGTGCAGCCCTCCTTCCTTCAGGTGGTAGCATATCCCAGATTATTCCTTTCTTCTTGGATGTGCTGCTCTCCCTCTCTGGGGGTTTCTCTGGGAGCCAGGATGAGCAGGGTTAACACTCACACCTCTGGCTCTGGCTTCTCTCCCACTCTTGTAGAGGCTGGGGGAATGGGGCCATCCCCGTGGCCTTTGTGGCTCTGGGACACCCCTGCAGAGGTGGGGGCTGTGCCACAGCTGAAATCTGCTGGAACCGGGGCCAAGAGGATGCCCGGGCAAAGCCAGAACAAACGAGCTCAAGGTTGAAAGTGGTGGGTGGTGAAAAGGGAGCGGGGATTCTCCAGAAGCAAAGCAAGGAGCGAAGTGCCCCCGAGGTCTATCAGCTCTGTGCTGGTTTGGTAACACATGTGGAGGTCCCTGCGGGCTGCCACAGGTCTGCTCTCTGTGTGCATAATTCATTTTTCCTGTGGGCACAGAGGATAAGCTACTTCTGTGGCTCTCAGCCCCCTCTGGAAAATCCGGCCTGCGTTGCCCTGGGGCTGAGATTGCTGTAATGGAATTGGCTCTCGATAATTAGAGCTGTCCTCTGGCTTCAGAGCCTGCTCCACCCTGATAACATCTTCCCCTCGGTATCTCTTAGGCCAGTTGGAGTGGGAAAATTTCCTTCCTCTGGGGAGGAAGCCGTGCTGGGGGAGTCCTGGTGCACCCAGGTGTGGAGGGGCTGGTGGGTTACAGAGCCTGTGGGCAGCACCAGGGCTCGACAATGCTCCTGTTATCTGCCTGGCCAGCCTAGCCCGGGCTGGGCATGGCTGGGGCAGGGTGCCCAGTGCATGAGCCAGGGGTCTGTGCAGGAGCACGGCTGCTGTGGTGGTCACCGAACTCTGGCTGGTGGCTCAGGCTCTGCAGGGGGGGTCTCTGCTCTGTCCCTTCCCAAACCAAGCACCCGCTGCTCTCCGGGGTGCAGAGCCCGTGGGGAAAGCACAGCTGCCCTGTGCCCTGGCCCCAGAGCCCTTGGGCAGACCCATCCAAGCCCTGGCACGGCCTGGGGCTCCCACTCCAAAGCTGCCGATCCCACCCTGCAGCTGCTCTGGGGTCTCTGCTGACACCCAGCAGGTCCCTGCTGTGAAAGGCCAGCCTGGGCTGCAGCAAGGGACAGCTGCTGAAGCCATCCCTGCCCTGGCAGTGCCCCAGAACCCGTGGGGAGCTTCCTCAGGGCTTTCATGTCGAGGTCACGGGCTCAGATTGAGCCTGGGGGTAAGGGGGTATTGCTCCTGATGGATATGCAAGGGAGGAGGATTTAGGAGAAATTGTTCAGGGCTGCTTTCAGGAACAGAGGTCCCTCTTGTTGGAGCTAATCAGTGGCCTCGGTTCAGTGGGCAAGGAGGTTGGACAAACCACGAGGCCACTGGGGCTGGGGAGCTGCTCTGCACTGGGCTGTGGGGATCTCCTCGCTCCCTGTGGGAGACTGACCCTCTGTTAAAGTACAAAGAGAGAACTTCTGGGCTTTCCAAATCCCCTGCACCTTCCAGCAGATGCTGAGCTGAGCCTTGTGCTCCATTCCTGCTTCCCATGATGTTCCATTCCCAAAGCATTTCTCTGCAGGTTGGGGGGGCACCCTGATATCCCATCCTACTGAGCAGCAGTGTTGTTCCCCATGCTTCCAGCCTGGCTCTGCCACTCTCCAAAGGGAGTCATTTCATAGGGCACTCTCCCAGATTTGGGCTCAAACCTTAACTTCGTAACAAGATCTGCAAATCTAACCCACACCAACAGCAAATAAAGGGTTAAAAATGCCTCCCTCGTGACTCTCCCAGTAGCTGCAGTCTTGAAGAAACAGCTTCTCTCCTTCCAAACAGGCTTTAAACTTCTCAGAAGGCAGGAGCCCCTCTTGGGCCCTGCAGAACAGCTCAGCACTTGCAAGGACACATCTGACAAGGGGCCGCCAAAGTTGCTCAGGGATGATTTGAGACTCCTGGCAGAGAAGCTCTTTCCCCTCGTGTTCCAGAGGTCGAGGTACCAGAGTGGGACAGGTTGATGGTCTGAGAACCAGCTCTGCTGCCTCAGGATCCTTGGGAAAACTCAGCAGAGCCCTGACTCATAAAGGGTGGCTAGAGAGAGATCAGTGCTGCCCACAGAGGCTGTGGAGCACACAGAGGGCAGGGGCAGGACCCCATCTGGCAGTGCCCCACATCCTGACCACCAAGGAGCACAGCATTAACCCAGGCTTGACATGGATTCCTGCTCACAGCTGCCAGGGGTTTGGCAGAACTCTGCTGTCACTCATTTCCTCCCTTCCACCTGCCTGTCAGCAGAGGGTCAAACCCCAGCCTCCTTCCTCCTGCATGCAGTGAGCAGCTGGCAGTTTTTCAGTGTTGGGTCCATCCCCTTTGGATCAGTCCCGTAGGACAGAACCCCCAGGCTCTGATCCCCTGGAGGAGTCGGAGTCGCCTCTGCCACATCCCCCTCTGGCTCCCACCCTCCTCATTTTACAGCGCAGCTCTGCTGGAACAATGGCACAGCCTGCGTGCCAGGGATGGCGGTGGAGCACGGCTTCCTTCCCAGCTCACCGCTAATGCAGGAATGCCGAGCTCTTCCTGGCTGCAGCGAGCACCAGATAAAAGCTAAAGGAGGCATCAATAATTAAAAACCACTCAGAGCTGGTAAGTGCAAACAGGAGCCAACACACGGATCGAAGGCAGAGACCAGAGTCTGTCAGCTGCTGGGCTGCTCTGAGGGCTCCCACTCCTCTTTTGCAGTCCCTGGAACCAGGGACACCTGGAAGGGACACCTGTCCCCAAGGGCTCTGGGGACACGTGGCTTTGGAGAGTGGACACCAGCACTGGGGGTTTGGGGATGGGGAGCTGCGGTTTGGTCGAGGAAGGGGAGCTCAGGGAACTGGGGAACCTTCATTTCCAGTACAGCTTTGGCTTAGATCTCGCTGGTTTGCTGCCAGATCCTTTCCTCAGTTCCCCCTCCCATCTCATGCTCATTCCAGGACTGACTCCAGCCAGGATGAGGTCCCTGTTTGTGCCAGCTGCCCTGGGAAATTCGCACAATCTGAGGGTGCCAGGAACTACTCTCTGCTGAGTTCATGCCTCCTCATTCAAGTAGGCAAGCAAGCAGCTGAAAATAGGGTAGTTTTGGTGAGCCACAGCCACCCTCGGTGCCTCTGCAAAACGTGGTGGGCTCTGGCCTTGGCCATCCACTCTGGAGATGAGCTGAGAACAGCAGGCTGTGTGTGGGAACAACTGGATCCACAGCACGGAGCAGGGGCAGAGCTGGGGCTGCCCTTCCTGCCCTGTGCTCCCCTGTCCCAGGCTGGCACTCAGGGAGGGAGCTGAAAGGTAAAATCCCTGGGGTAATTCCGGCAGCAGCAGCCTCTTTTGCCGGGATCCAGTTTCAAATGGAGCTCCTGGGTGTCCCAAAGCCTGGGTTGGTTTGATTTCTCTGCTGCTGATAAACAAAGGGCTGTTCAGAGCATTTGCCTCTTGATCCCAGCATGGATTTCAAATGTCCTCATCCTTTGGGGCTCTTCCAGGCCCTGCCACCACCAGGCACGAGTGTGTGGCTGCTGCAGGGGGTGGCTGAGCATCCTGCAGTGGTGACAACCAGGTCTGGGGTGTGGCTACTGCCCAGCACGGTCCCCACACCCGGGGCAGCAGCAGAACCATCTCCTCTTGCTGCTGGGCGTGCCAAGGGTTAACTGCCGTTGTTTTCTCCCATCCAAACACAAATTAATCTCTGGGTTACAGGCTGTGCTGCTCCAGGGCTCATGTCAATCACTGATGGAGGCTGATCAGGACACGTGTGACACCCATCACTCAGGAGCTGCCTGCTCCAGGTTTACCTGTGTCACTCTCCTGAGACAGGGGAGCACAGAGACTGCCTAAGGGAAACTGGGAATTTTCGGAAAGGAGTTTTGGAAAATGCTGCAAAACACCTCCTCAGTCTATCCTTCCCTTGAAACACGATCTGAAATGTTTCCAGCCTTTGAAAATACACTTTCTTTAAAAAAACTCTCAACTTTCCCAATAAAGCAACACATACAAGAAAACCTTTAAAACTTTACATTTAAATTAAAATATGCAGATATATGTGGAGATATATGATGTACACATAGAGACCATCTATGTGCCTGCATAGAAGGGTTTGAAGCTGGTGTCCATTACTGCCTGAGTCAGTGGATCTGCCCAGTGAACACCTGTGAAAAGGTAGAGGGGCAAGTGCTGGGGCTGGGTTGGCTCCTTGCTTGGGACTGACCGAGTCTGGGGCCAGCCTGGCCACTGCCG
Source organism: Cettia cetti (assembly GCA_013401135.1). Classification (NCBI taxonomy): domain Eukaryota; kingdom Metazoa; phylum Chordata; class Aves; order Passeriformes; family Sylviidae; genus Cettia; species Cettia cetti. The sequence goes on from VZUI01047130.1 coordinate 13,060, forward strand.
GGTGAGCCCCCAGTCCTGGCTGGGGAGGAGAGGCAGGGACAGCAGGGGATGGATGATGGCACGGGGCAGGAACAGGGAGAGCCTCCAGCGCCCAGCACCTTGTCCCTGCCCTGGCCGCTGCCAGCATGCAGCACGTAAATAACACAATGAATAAAATATTAGACTGAAATGTGAGGCATTAAATATTTAACCTTGTGCCTGCCTGTGCAGTGCCCAGGTACAGCTGGGTCCTGCAATATTTAAAGGTTGTTCTTCACTCGCTTTTACCACCCCCGAGTGCGGTGACTTCACAGCAGCCGCAGCTGGAGGGGTCGCGGGGGACCGGGAAGGGACCCTGGGTGGGTTTCCCTCCGGGACGCTCCCCGGCAGGAGCAGCCCCACAGAGACCCGCGGCCCTCCCGCCTCAGCCGCCGCCGCTCCACCGCCCCACGTTACTTTGAGTGGCAGCTGGCGGCAGCCGCAAGGCCTCGTGGGCCGCGCAGTCTGCCTGCCCGGGCCGCCTGCTGCGGGAGCTCGGCTCGCTCCCGGCGCTGGGCCGGGCCCCGCGGCAGACCCGGGCCGGGCCGATCCCCGGGCCCGCGGCGGCGGCAGGGACGGGACGGAGCGGCCCCGGGCGGCGCCGCCGCGGGGGCGTAGCCAAGGGTTGACTACAACTCCCAGCGTACCCCGCGGCGCCTCCCTCGGGGCTCCGGCCGCCCGCTCACTCCTCATTGGCCGCCCCGCTCTCTGGCGTCACGAGCCCATGTGGGAACCGCGCAGGGTGATTGGCTGGCGCTCCGGCAGCGGCAGCCAATGGCCGGTGCGAGCGCCGCCGCTGCGGGCTGTGGGGCCGGTTAAGGTGGAGCGGGCGGAGAGGAGGGGATGGGGAAGGTCCGCCGTGCCCCAGCCCTCCCGGCGGGGCTGCCCCGGGCACACCGAGGGCTGATCCCGAGGGGCCCCGGTCCGCCCGGCGCCCCGGCCCGACTGTGCCCCGGGGCTCGCTGCCCCTGGAGTCCCCAGCCCGGCGGGCGCTGTCCGGCTGCACTCGTTTGTGATGTCCGCCCCCGCGCGCTGCCCCGCCGCGGCCGGTGCCGCGTCCGCCCGCAGTGTCGGGGGCGGCGGCAGCGCCCGGTGTCGCTCCCCGGGGTCTGGGCCGCCCCAGGAACGGGGAAAGCTCTGCGCCGCGCGCACGAGTGGGACCCCCCTGGGGGAAGCGCGAGCGGCGGGGTCCGGGGCGGGGGAAGCGGCCGGTGAGCCCCGGGCCGGGGCAGCCGTGCGGGCAGGCGGCTCCGTTCGGGACAGGAGCGGCTGCTCCAGGGCCGGCGCCTTTCCCCGGGCTCCCCTTGTTCTCCGGCATCGCCGTGCGAGCGCGGGGCCGCCGCGGGCACGGGGCCGGCGCGGGAGCTCTCCGGTGCCGCGCTGGCGTTGTCCCGAGCCCCGCGGGAACGCGCCTCCTTAAGCGGGCGCGGGCGGCCGGGGTGCGCGGGGCCGGGCGGCTGCGGCCCGCGGGGAGCAGGAGCCGAGCCCCGTGCTCTGCCTCCTGAGCGCCGGGGAGCGGGACCGCGGCTTGGGGCTGGCGCGGGCGGAGGACATCAGAAACTGGAGCCGAGGAACGCTAAAGCGAAGGCAGGTAGCCCTGCTGGCGGAGCTGGGATCGTCGCCTGCCCCTCGGTGCGTGCGGAGCGGGGTCGCCCTCTGCTGCGCGCCCTGACGGAGCGGAGGTTCCCCTCGGCGCTCCAGCACTTTCCCCGGCCGGGGTCGTGGCACCGCTCCCAGGCGCGACCATCCGTACCGAGCCTGGACCCGTTCCCCGCGGTGCTGAGCCTCCCTCAGGGCCCTTTTCGCGGAGGGTGTCGGTGCCGGGCAGCCCAGCAGCCTCGGGATGCGCGGCTGTGCCCGTACGAGCGGGGCGGTGCTCTCTGGCTGCGGAAGGGTTAACGCGGGGAAGCTGCTGGTATCCACCTACCCCTCAGCTGCTCTGTGTAATTACTCATGGTTTGGATTTTGTTCTTGCTTGGGTCCGCTGAATCGTGCTGCTTTTGAAACGTTTTCCTGCGGTTCAGATATTGCAAGGCAAACAAAAATCGCTCTCTCATCTTTCTGTTTTCGCGTTTGAATACGCTGTGTAAATTGTAGGTTTAAAATGCTCAAATTACATATTTCCATGCAAAGTGGATTTTTGTGTTGATATGCGATCAGACAGCCTTTTTTTCTGCCCATTTGTTTAGTTCATGTGTTAAACATTCTTTCTGTACTGCATCTCCACTTTTCTATATTGATTTTTGTTAATTGTTTTGTGGATTAATTGGCTGTAATCAGCCCCAACTTTTCTGATTTTTTCTTTCCCATGGCTTAATCTTTTTGAGACTTCAGATTTCCAGAGACACAAAAGTTTAAAGAATTCTCGACTGCTTGACTAGATCGGGTGATGCTTTGCAGCTCATGTCTTCTCATACTTTAGTTGTGCCTTTTGCTGGGAAATATCCTTACGATAATATTGCAGTATTGGTTTGAGGGCATTTTTAGTATTGTCAAGGCAAAAATTTGGCAAACATTGCCGTTTCTTTACTTGTGAATCAGATACGAATCATTCTTGTCTTCTGTGAAATGTGTATTTTGCAAACTTACTAGTCTGGGCAAGTAAATTTCAAACAACAGGTTGCTTGGAAAATGATTATTTGCTAATTTGGCATGTGACTCTGATTTTGATTTTTTTCTTTTCTCTGCCAAGATGATGGAAACATACCTTGCTTTACACAGACAAGTGAGATCTGGATTTTGCCTTAATATTGTCTAGATAAACAGATTTATTTTAATAAAGTTTGTGTTATCACCAAAAAGCCTAAAGAGCAGTTTCCTGCATCTCTATAAGACAAATTATGCAGGATTATGCAACACATTTGACTTCCCTAAATACTTAGTTTCCTAATGGCTAGGTTGTCTCTTCTCCAAGAATTTTCAGTTTTGACTGATGATGATTTAAAGCTGTGTTTGCTATGAATTACTTTGTTATATCATGCTTTTTTCAGGTAAATATTTGACTTCTTCTGTATTTTATTAATGGCTTTTCATTATATTCTTATGATGTTTTAAAGTACAAAGTGAGTAGCAGTAACTCCCTGGTAGATCTAATATACAGATTTCCTTATTTGTAGGAATACAGCTGGCAACTTTAGTGATCTCTGCTCTTTTATAGTTTCGGTTTTTAAATTATTTTTAAAATATCAGTATCATCATCATTAAACTTTCCAGTAAGATAAAAGGGTCATTTTTTTTCTCTCACATGATGCAGTGTATCTCAGTTCTGACTAATTGTATGCTCTTAAAATTTGTGTCCTTCATTATCATCAAGAACAGAACAGCATACCTAGCTCTTTAACTGCAGAGCTTGCCCTGAGTTCCTTCTATCCCTTACTACATCAGTGGCATAATTAATAATCTGTGTAGTTGATTTAGATTGCAGTGCAAGGGATGCAAGGTAAAAAGGTAACAGCTGTATCTCAGTAGTGGCTGACTGCCCATGTCAAGTCCTTGTTTGTGCAGCCTTGCCAGCTGTCTTGTTAAGAACTAGCAGCTGGTACAGTTCCGTGGTTGAGAAACCCAGATTGTGTGTGGGTTGAAACCATATTGTGAGTGGGCTAAATACATCATGTTTATAGAGTCCGTAATTTTCAGCTATCTCAAGTTTGGCATCAGCAAGTGAAGATGAGAAGTGGTATCTAAGTGTGTTACAAACCTCTCAAGATGTTTTGCTCTGCAACGCTTCTGTTGCCCCTGAAGCAGTGACTTTTCCAGTCAGTGAGACAGTTTCCAGGGTGGCATCAGCTGTAAGGTCATGGTTTGTGGGTTCTCCTGCTCTGACCCTTGGCTCCTGGTAGTACCCTTTCTTCATGCAGCTTTTAACCCAGGTATTGCACTGAGGCTTTGTGCAGTAAGCCAACAGAATCAATTTTGAGTTGTTGAAGTCCTGTTAAAGGCCATCTTTGCAACACCATGAGCTGGAAAACCAATAAAGATGATTAGGAACTAAGCTGTAGAGCTATAAGGATTCATGTGGTGGTGGCAGTCTTCTAACATAATGTTTGCCATCTAAAAGTTGTGTTTATCTAAGACAGTCACTTAAACTTACTCTGCTGGTCTGCTAGGAAAGAACAACCTTCAAAAGGCAATTCTTGGCCAATTCTTCTGAACCATTAGTTGCATTACAAAAAAAAAAAAAATTATAAAGTACTCAACTGCAAAACTGATTATTTTGTCCTCAGCTGTCTTAGTACATTTCTTTGGAGCCTCTCATGATGGATGTTTTCTTATGGGACTGTGAATTTTGCTAGTGGATGTAATAACTTCACAAGTGGTTAACCCCAAGGAAGGAATGCCTGTCTTTGTACATATCGGGTATGAGCATGTGTTGTCTTTAAGAATATAGCTGTAATTATGACCACAACAATTTGAGTCCTAGGAAATTTGAAGCCTTACAACTCAGCTTGGATCTGGAAACTTCAGGGATTAAATCTTTGCACCATGTAGGTGGTGAAAGGTTTACCAGGACCTTAAACAGGGACAGAAATCCATTTACAAGTGTCTATGTGGGTAAAGCTGCTTCCCAGGAAGGGATTATGTATCTCCTATTGATTTCTGCCATCAATTTTCACTGTCTTCTAAATGTTCAAATAAGATGAATGGTGTGGAGTGTCCTATTTTTTTCAAAACTGAAAAGGGGATAAAATTTCAGAAATTGATTGAAAAAATTGAAATGCAGTCCTGTGGCGGGACCAGGGACCACACATCAGTGTTCTAGATTTCTTATCTTTTCTGAATAAAACTATGGATGCAAGTACTTGAGCACATTTTTTAGAGCAGGAATGCTCTTTTAAAATGAATGTCCTGATCACCTGTATTTCTGCAGTTGAGTTTGCATCTCAGAGCACATAAACTGATTCTCTTTGGGATAAAACTGAGCAGAAGTAGGAGCTCACTTAATGTATTTCAAGTGCTAATGCAAATTCAGTCTACAGGATCATTTTGGAGATAATTGTCAGTAAAAACCACAAAAAAGGTATTGTGAGAGTTGTGTCCTTGATGCTTAGTATTTCACTCTACCACTCTGCTCCTACTGGTAAGGTTTTATGCTGTTTACTAGGATATAGTTACTTAGGATATATGATACATACTTAGATACTTGGGATATATGTTACTTAGGATATAGTCTCTTGACCAACTTGACAACCTATTTTTAAGTTTAGCATAATCATTATTATATATTGCCAGAAAAAAAAAATACAAGAAAAAGAATAAGCATTGTAGAACAATGCTAAAAGTTAATAGTAGACTGCAATGCTTGGACAATGTGTCCCTTTGATAAACATAGAAACAAATAGTGCTTTAATAGGAAATAATCCTAAAAGAAGTAGCTTACTGGAATGTATAGCTTTCTTATACATCAGTTCTACAGAGATACAGTTTCTGAAGGGAAATCAAAAAATGAAAGAGCTTTTGCTCTCATCAATCCTGAAAATCCTTCAATAGGTACTTTGTTGACAGAAGGTGTTTCCCATAGTTCTGAAAATATTTCTTATTGGTGTTAGATTAAGGTTTGTCAGTCCGCTGCAGTGGAATGTCTAGAAATGTGTTTAAGACTTCCTTGAAGTTCACACCCTTAGATGTGAAAAAGACATTCAAGTCTAAGTTAGTTACCATACTCTTCTTGGTGGGGGATTCACCTCATTTGGAAATAAATCAGGCAGAGGACCCTCTGGAGGTGTAAGCAGAGCATCAGGTGACTATCTCAGATGTCTGACTGAGTGTCTGGAGTTAAAGGAGGTGTGATTCATCTTGCTTTATTAAGGTAACTGAACTAAATGTCTCAGCACAACTCCTTCAGCTTGAAACAGAGGGCAGAACTGACCAGTGTGCTTCAGGATCCTACAGAGGTGCTCTAGTAGTTCAAAACTTTGCTGATACTCAAAGAGCTGAGATTCAAAGTGGAGCTCCTGGTCCAAGGGCAGCAGACCTGCATGATGAGCTGGAGAGAAAGGATATCTTTTTGCTGAGCTCTTTCTTAATTCATTATGCTCTTTTAGGCCAAGTTTTAGTTGGCATTTATGGACATGAATATTTATAGAAACCAGTTCTCTCTGTGGGCTCTTGGGTTTACCAGCTGTGGAATGAAATTAAAGCGTTATCTTCAATTTACTTTTGAAATAGGGGGTGGCTATACAATTCAATAATTTTGCTATCTGAATCAGGGGCCTCTGGTGAACAGAAGGTACTATTTTGCAGAACTTCATGGTAGTTTTGTGGTTGTGTGGGTGATGGAAATGCATGAAAAAACTTCTGCTAAGCATTTTTGAAGAGAAAAAGTATTACTAGCTGCAAAACTGAAACTAGAGCTGGTCAAGCTCTGCAGCACAAGGCCTGTTTATTTTCTAATAGAGCAGTTTCAATTGAATAGCTGTAAGGAAGAATTTGGCCTGTGAAGTTTAATGATTAGTTGCTGTTTAGTTGCCAGCTGCTCCTAATGACAGAAACTTGCCAACAGAAATGCTCCTTTCTCTCTGATCCTTGCTAGGTTGTTTCAAGTTCACCACAGTTCAATTATTTACCTGGCTAAAGTTTATATTCTATATATAAAAATTACACATGGTGGAAACATCAGGTGCACGCTCCCAAATTTATCCTAAGTTATCCAGTACATGAGTTTAGCATGAGGAATGAGATCTCAGTTGATAGGTGCATGGATTCTTTGGGAATATTCACAGCCAGAATCTCAAGTGTCACTGAAGAGGATAAAACTGACATGGAATAGATTTGGTAGATGTGGGCTTTCCTCTCCTAAATAACACACCTCTTCAATTTAATCATCTAGTCACTCTGAATGGAGGCAGCTTTATTAGTTTACCCCACTATATGTGGGCTCAGAGCTTGATACCATCATTCAACTCTTTTTTTTTCCCAGAAAAGTTTGCAGATTCTCCCTGTATCCAGTCGTGGCTCTTGATATGAATGTGCTTGGATCTGAGGCTCACTGAGGGTAGCCACAGACCTTTGGGAGCTGCAGCTCCAAACAGCTAAATTAGCTCTTCAGTAACACTGAAATAGGTAGGCACTAACTCTCAAGAGATAATCCTTTCTTTTCAGGAAGTTCGTCTTTAAAAAAAAAAATTCTTCCAATTCTGCTAATTTTCAGTAATTTCTAACATGCTTTTGTGTCTGTGTGAATGGTGTGTCAAATTTACAACTCTGACACAGTGACTCTTGGTGACAGAATGTCCCTGTGTCTTTGTGGGCCTGTGCCTTTATAAATGAGGAATTAAATACCTCAAATATTTTTAAATCTACTTGTCTTTATCCCACTGCCAGAACTTGTCCACTGGATATGGCAGCCTTTGCCAAAGGTTGGCTGGATTCAGCCTCCCCAGAGCTGCCAAGAGAGCAGGGAGTGTTACCTAGGAGGGGTTGCACAGGCAGGATATTCAAACCTTTTAATAAAGAAATGCCTTGCTGGTATGACCTGAGTGCCCAGCATCCATCTCCAGTGCTTTATATTGTTTTGTTCAATGAAGTGAGTGAAGTCTTCATGGAGCTCTTATTTTCTTTGTTTTCCAGAATATACTCCAGAGTTTTCAAGGCAACAATAAACCTGTCTTAAACTTGGATGGAAAGGGAGTCTTAGGGTTCTTGGGTGGTTTTTGATCTTGTGTTTTTGTGGGGTTTTTTGTACAGTTGCTCTACTAAAGCACTTGCATAATACAGAAGAGGTCATGCATTAACCAGAAAGAAAAAAAGTTATGCAATGTCTGACAGCACTCAGAAATGTAACATGAATTACATTCTTGTCTAAAAATTTGGGATACCACATTACCCAAGCCCAGCTGAGAGCTGGAATATGTTCATGGCTTTACTTCTCTTACCATGTGACTCTCATCTTTCTCTGTAAGTTTCTACATGCATAATGCAGAAGGAGAGCACAGTTCTAGCTATATAGAATGGCTGGTCACCTGCTGCAGTTAAACTTTACATGATTTCCTCTTCATTAGGAGCTGTACTGATAAGGAGTAGTGGGTACAAATTGAAATAGGGGAAATTTAGGTTAGACATTAGGCAGAAATTCTTTACTGGGAGGATGCTGAGTCAGGTTGCCCAGGGAAGTTGTGGATGCCCCAGCCCTGGCAGTGTTCAGGGCCAGGTTGAATAAGGTGTCCCAGCCCATGTCAGGGGGTTGGAACTAGATGATCTTGAAGGTCCCTTTCGAGCTTTAACATTTTATGATTCTATGTTTAAATGATAAAATAAAGCTCAGCTATTTGAAACCGAAGCATTAGTTTTTTGAGAAGGAAAGAACAATGTCTTGCTGTACATTTATCTGCTTTTTCCTTTCTCTTTTCCTTTCTTCTTTTTTTTCTGAGTATTGATTTGTTGATCTAACTAAATTATTATATATCCTCAAAACATAAAATTTTGAAGGATTGAATCACATGCCTATGCCTGTGTGAAAACTGGAGATTTTTTTTCCATGCACCTATAAATAGTGGTTTGTTTAGTTTTGCTTCTGTGTAGCTTGTGCATGTACACACAGCTACAGCACTCGTGTCCCATGGGCTCAAGCCAGGCATACAAGATGATGTCACTGCAGAAGCTTCCCCAGCAAATGGTTTGGCCTCCAGGGACCTTCCCCAGGGTGTCTGCACAGCTCTGTCATGCACACAATATGCATTGGAATATGCAGTGCTTCCTGCTATTCCAGTTTTGACAGTTTACTTGGACAGTAATGCCCCTACCATTGAGTGAGTAGCCATTGCCCCACTCTGTGGGAGCTGGTAAATATGAATTTTGCTGTATAATACTACACTTTTTATCACCCTGCATGCTTTGTAACTGGGCATTTGTGTCAGATTAAAAGACTGAAAGATGATGAAAGCCATGCAATAATATTGGTATTATTTGATGCCCTCTAGCAGGAGGTGCAGTCAGTCCTTCTTCCTGCAGTTGGTATCACACTTGCATTTTTTCCCTTTTGTAGCTTCCCCAGCAAAATACTGAGTGTAATAAAATACAAGTGATTTGCTGTCTCCATATGCAAGAGAGGCCTGCAGCACTCACACCATGTACCTCTGCACCAGCTAAAAGATCCCACTGAGATAGATGGCCATGTATCTTGGATTCCTCTTTTGGAATGCACGAGGTTGACTGCTCGCTCACAGGCTCTATCATCAGGGTATTACCATAGAGTACCACTTATTATTGTGTGTTAGTAAAAACAAAACAACCCAAAGCCTCAATAAAACTAAAACCAAACAACAAAAAGTGAAGGATTTTCTCATACCCTCTGTTCTACATCATGCTAGTATACTATGCTTACTTATGTTTTGACAACTAAACAAATATAATTAGACACAAATGCATTAGACAGTACCATTGCAAACATATTCTTTTGTACTGTGTATGAACTTGACTTGTTAGGAACTTTATTTCTACTTCAGATATATTTTTGGTAATATTATATAAAATACTGGGTACCTTTAAATTTAATCTTTGCACAAGCTTTTTTTTTTTTTTTTTTTTTTTTTTTTTTTTTTTTTTTTTTTTTTTTTTTTTCCTAGAGCTATTTTTCATCCTCTTGAAACAGGAATAGCCATGCTACAGAAGTAGCCATGCTAAAGGAATAGAACCATCATGTCAAATGGGCCTATATTTAGGCTGTCTAAAATAGAGAGTGACAACAAACATGATATTTGGGGGTTGCCCTGAAGGACTGCAGTGTCCTGGCATCACATTAAGTTTCATTTGACTCTTCAGACACTGGAAATGAAGAAAGACCAGTTGGATCATCGAAAGAATTTTCTGCTAGGGCAAGCTTGTTCCCTGTGATATCTCTTCCAGAGTATTGTTTTTTGTCTGGCTTTAAATAATCAAGCAGGGTTTCCTTAAACTGGGAGACCACATTTTAATGTTGCCTTTACAACAATTGAGAAAGATCTCCTTTATTAAAAAAAAATCCCTTTTAAAATTCTTTTCATTGGAAAGGTGCTGCTGATACAGATTACAAGTTATAAAAGATGCCACATAGAAATGCAGTTATAGAGAAATTATTTATATGTAAACAGTTGTTAGCTATATGGAAATACAGAGAAGACTTGAACAGAAGATGACTTTCTTGCTTAGTGTTCCTAATCACCGTTTTGAGCCAACATTCAGCACAAGAAAACTTTGCTTTCATTCAGGGCTGCATCACTTCCTCAATAGTCCTTGTCTTCCTGATGCTTTCACAGTTGGATTCTGTGTTTTTCTCTCACTCTGAATCTGTTCTCCCATCCTGTGCATACTCACAGCTCAGACAGATCAATGCCCATACTCTGTAGGCATACAGCCTCCAGTGAAGCATCTCTTGACAGAATTCAGTTCCTCCCTTGTCTTGAATGTGGCTAGTGTTTGAGGGCTTGACTTCTTTCTTTCTTGGATTTTTTTTTTTTATATGTTTGGGGTTTCTTTTTTCCTCTTCCCCCAGCTGTCTTAGTCAAAATGAGAGTTTAACTGATACTAATTTACAGCAAATAAGAGTCCCACCATCTTCCCTGAAGGTGTTTTTGCCTAACTTCTAGCATTTAACTTATTTGTAATCAGAAAATAAAGCCTTGATTTCATTTGTGCAGGTGAAACTTGAGGCACAGGAAGACTTTTGCTGGCTCTCCTTTTACTGAAGGGAGCAGGATCAGTTTTTGAGTTGTACAGAGAATACCTGAAATGCAGTAATTTGTTGCAATGAGTATAAGCAGCGCTGGAAAGTTAATATCTTTCAGAACAGAGTGTCATTTCATACAAGCCAGGTTGTGTGCTTTCTAAAATCTTGTTCATCATCCAGCATGATAGTCCCATAAACTTGTGATTGCTTACTCCTTCCCCTGTTTCTTTTGTCATTAGTCCCAGTACAGAAGAAGGACAGGGAGATAGGATTTTATGATCTGTGTTCACTTCTTGATGTCTGTCTTCAGTGATGTCAGGCTGTGATGGCATAGTTGGTTCTACAGTGATTAATTGTATGACGTGCTTTTTGTGTTAGTGAGATAACTTAAAAAAACACTTTGATATCTTCACAACAGCAAATAAAGTACAGGAGCCTTTGGGAGGTTTGGTAAATGGAATACATCTGGCTAGCCTGTCTGTGCAGAATTTAAATGAAAACATACAAAAGCATCAATATTGGATGTGCAAACCAGGTCACTCAGTGGGAATTTTCTTTTGAAACGCACGTTCCATGTATTACTCACTTTCTGAGGTTTGAAATAAGAAATCAATTCTTACACACAGTTCTCTCTACATATGTGGATTGGAGCATCAATTTTATAGTATTGTGTTGTGCAATAGTTGTGACTACTGCAAATTCACCACCCTGAAGCAGAGAAGAATCTGTGACACACATAATGGGCAAGTGTTGGAGTCTGGGATCTGGGTGCTGCTTTGGACTTCTGCCCTGTGGAGGCCTTGAGAAAAGGAAGAGTAGTAAGGACCCTGTACCCACCCTCTCCTAAGGGTTAGCAACCTCTCCTCCCTTACTGCATTTAGATTTCCTGTTGCCTACTGTTATTACCCACAGAATTTTGCTGAACAAAGTAAAACCTGATCTGAACTATTCTGGTCTTTGGGATGAAAAACCTTAAATTAGTGGGTTTTTTCCTTCTATTTTTTTTTCCTGTTTGTACAATACTGACTGGGGGCAGGGGGGGGACAGTGCCTGATTTTAGAAATGCAAATGTTCTGCTGAACAAATTGACACATTGCCTCTTTCCTGTGGTCTTGTCCCAGTCTAGTTTTATTGCAGTGTTGCTCTATATGGTAAGAGAAGCATTTGACTGATTGTTGCCTCAGATTTTAGTTTGAGTTGAAAGGCTGGCAGTTTGGGAAGTTGTCCTTCAAGTCCTCATGCAATTACATGGCTTCAGTTACACTTTGAAAGCATCATGTACCCAGAGTGAGCAATACCGAAAGTCCTGAGAAGCAGAACTTCTATTTTCCTGATGTGACTGGTGATGTGTACTATCACCGTCAAACACTTTGTCTCACATCCCCTTGGTTTTTGCCTGCTATATATTACTTCTAATGGTAAAAATAAATAAATAAATAAAATATTCCTGGTTTGTTTTGCACTGCTGGTCTTCTGCAGTGTCTTTCTACATTTCTCAAGTTTTTAGGAGTACAAGGAATAGAGGAAGTTGTACAATTTTTCTCCAGCATCAGACTTTCAATTTGTCTCTCATTTTGAGGCATCCAGAATCCATGATGTATTTCTGAGGCATGACCTTGACAGGAGAGACATTATTGCCTTCTGAACTGCCTAAATATGCTGGTATTGCCTGCAGGAGAGCATTTTAGGTGTCTTCTCTCTCTGTGGAAAACAGAGGAGCTTCTGTGGCAGATAAATTTTGGTGCAGAGAAAACAGCAGCTGTTGACCTTCCAGATACTAGCCTTGACACAAATATTCCTGAGGGAGATGTTTATGACTTTCTTACCAACACATCCTGTACAGACTCTGCTCTCTTACTGTCATGGAATTGTGAGCTTCCAGGAAAGCTGGGATGTGTGTTTGTGGCATGTGGTTTTATGTGTGCTGGTTGTGCTGGAGAAAATAAGGTCATTCCAGGTCACCTCAGCTTTAACACTGCTTCTGCCATGGATTTGCACTGTGGATTAGGTAGATCACTTTGTATCTGTTGGAGTAATTGGGAATGGTCATTAGTGTGGCTGCACTGGGTCCTGGGCTCAGGCAGACCCCCAGTCTGCTTTTCTGTCATTCAGTGTGCCAGATGGCTCTAGTCACCTGCAGTACCCCACTCCACCTCACTCCATCTCTGTCTAAAATCACCAGAAGACAGCACTAATGACCTGCCTTGTAATGGCACAGGTGGATTTGCTCTGGCTCTGCAGACACAGCACTGTCAAGGCTCTTATTACTGTTCACTTAGGTGTAATCCATAATGGGAAAAGTCATCCTTTTTCCCAGAGAGGCTGCAGAGGTTTCATAAGGCATGTCCATTTGTCTCCCTTTGGGCCCTAATTCTTCTTTGCATACTGAGAGCTTTTGTGTTACATGCACCAGGTAGTGACTGAGCTTCTTAAGCTACATCTGGAGTCATGAAGCTCATATAAAAGCATGTATCAGAGTAAGTAAAACTGGTCTAAGATCTAAAACAGTTTTACCAGAGACTTTCTCAGGACAATTTACAAGCAGGCAGAGGTGTATACGTGGAGAAAATATCGTTAATGCTATGAATACAACAGTCAACCAAATATAACATTACTCCTGTCATCATCTAGGTCATTCATAAGGTAATCTTACTTCAGGCATTTAGGCAGAGGTTGGTAAAATGATTTTTTTCAGTAAGAATGATATCTAAATCCACTTCCTTTATTTAGTTGGGTTTCTCAAGTTCATTGTTTTGTTTTTTTCCTGTTGTTTGGCACTGTGTTTTGTTTATCCTGTTGCACCTTGAAGTACTTGGGACTTGGTTTTGATGCTGGCGAACAGAGTTCCACTTTGGAGTTTGTTTATTATTCAGATCATGATGTGCTGATGGCCAGTGTTTATTTACAGGCCAAGCCGAGAGGAATAGCCATGAGCTCTCTCTCACTTGGAAATTTGCCCAAGGCAGCAATCATTCCTCAGTTCATGCTACTGGAATAGTTTCATCTGTACAGGTTTGCCAAACACATGGTCAAGATAAAATTACTTATTTTTCCTTGAGGCTTTCCTGGTGGGAGTGTAGCTTGTTTGTTACAAGAAGAGCTCTGGTCAGAGACTTTCCTTTTCTTTTACTGTCCCTTTGGCTTAGTTTCTTTTCTCTTCTACATGGAATTTAACAGCTTGTCTAGTTGTTTTCCCACAATGGTCTCCTACAAAACCAAATGCAAACCACCACAACCAGTTAATGTTAATGTCCAGTGTTTCAGTTCCTGGGATTGTAAGGGAATGTATAAACATGAAAAAAGAATCATTGTATGGATTACAGGATTTTTTTCAATCACGTTGCCATGTAAGGCAATAGAGTCTAAGGATTTAGCACAAGCTTGCTATTGATACTGTATTTGGAAAACAAGAAAGCAAACAACTGAATTTTGGTCTCTGTATTTTTATTCTGACTTTTTTTCTCCTGTTTTCCCATATAACTGTAACCTAGTAACTCTGAGTAGTGACCAGAAAGCAGCCTGCATCATATGAATGTAACTTGAAGCAATTGGAGAAATGACCCTTAGTGCTTAAAATTAACTGTGCTAATCTGTTTCTTCTAAGCAGAGTTGAAATCTACTGAGAAACTGTTTGAGTTTGCTGTCCAAACACAAGTCATTAAATACTTTGAATAGTGTGTTTACAAAAACACCATGGAATTACAGACACTTCTGAAATCCATTACTGATACTTCTGATACTTCTAAGTCTCAACAGTGTCACAAACATATCTACATATCAACATTACTACTGCTGGTGTTTGTACTCACATAGTGTGTAAAGGTCCCACCTAAATTGAGGGCTCATTGTACAAGGTGCTGGGTGTCAGACTTCTGGCACAGGATAATTATGTGTGTCTTTCTCAAATACATGTTTTTGGTTTACTGAGATAAAGGGAGAAGGACAGTGATACTCCTTTTCATCTGTTGCTAGAGTGGAGTTGTACAAAAGGACAGATGGGTAATCATGTCGCAAAAAGGAATGGATGTAGGCTGTGAATTTACATAGTTTTGAAATGAGAGGTTTCTAGTTATCAAAGCAGTTTTGTCATTTTAGAATGAACATTCATCAGTTTTAAAAAGGGCTTGTATAATGTGTTTTATCAAAACACTGGGAGAACTGAAGAGACGAGTTTTGTTCCAGCTCCATGATCTCCACCTTCTGGAGAACTGGAAATAACTGTCACCTACTTGTCATTCAGATTTACATGCACCACTGTGAAACTGTAATGTGAAAAAGTGACATCTGAAGCAGAAATTTCAGCTTCTTTAGAAGGTTTTTTTTTGCCTCATGGTCAATTCACTGCCTTGAAATTGATGATAAGGATCATTGGGGTGAGTAGTTATAACATCTTCTTTACCTTGTATTTACTAAATAGTAGTAGGAAATAAGCAACCAAACTTCTGATTCACAACTTTTTACCAAAAATCTGATAAATTAGCTTACTTTTTTTAAACCAGTTCAGCACCAAAAGCTTTTTGTACATAATGACACAAATCCAGAAGTCACAATCTAAACAATCCTGTTCAAGTAGAGAGAAATAATGCTGGTCTGGCCTGGTAATATCTTGTTTCAAGAAATATGTTTCCATCTGCTCTTGTTTGGGCTATGCAGCATAAACTATTGCTTTAACTGTTACTCACTTAGAGGTTGAAGGATCCATTTGTTCTTAGTCCTAGTAGGCTCCAAAATTCATTCCTCTACAAATAGCCAGAGATGTTTGAGAAGTCTGAAGAACAGGAAGGAAGCTCTGAAATTCACTTTCAGAGTAGTCGCTGCAGTGTTTAAGCAGTGGTGCTGACTGCTTTGTTACAGAGAGGATTCAGGTTTACCCACAATTCAGATGATTCTTCTGGAGAGATTTACCTCTGTAGTAGTTCTGCAGATTGCAGCATTGTTGTGTTAACTGGATGCACAGTGGCACTGCTGTTGTGCTGGCTGAGGCTCACTGGTTCACTGGGGAACCAGTGAGGATTGGCTTAGGTCTTTCTTGAAGGATGATTTTGGAGAGTGAACAAGAGGTGAAGATTAATTTGTGGATGAAGTATTTTTTTCCACGTAGTCTGCACAGATGTTAACTATACATGATTCATAATTCTGTACAGGCATTTAGATCAAGGGGTGGGATTAAGGCTTTTTTGTGAATGTTGAAAGAATGCAAAATTATATATTTTTCTCTTTTTTTTTTTTTTTTTTATCTAACATAGGCATCCTCAAAATGTTTCTATTCTGAATACCTTTGAAGTTATTAGCTACTCAGACTGCCTTTCCTCTCTTTCAGGCTGCTTGTCTAAAGGGTGTGATAACCCTAATAAGTCAACACAATCTCTTTCATTTACCAAACTGGGACGTCTCTCGAAAATTCCAGTCATGGGAAGCTGTATAGCCTTCAATGCACAGTATTCTGATGCTTTTCTGGGCTTATAGTGCTCACTGTCCATTTTAAAATGCTAGTTTTGCTGTCTGGTGTGGGTGCAATACCGTCACGAGGGAGATGCAGTGACCACCATGGAGTCAAAGTGGGAAAAGAGAAAGTTTAATTTTTCTTACAGCTTATATAGATTTCTAGAAAAGAGAACACATTGGAAGACTGAGGTTCAACCTCTTCAATTACACTGGACTTGGAAAGTGTCCATCAATTGTCCTTCCTACAGAAAGGAATGTAAACTATATAGATAACTACAGGGAAATATTGCTTTGTTTACATCAAAGTGTGTGAAAGTTATGACTTCAAAAACTAGAAGGCTAGAAAGCAAGACGACAGTCTGGTACTAAGTGGATTTTAGGAATTATGTTTGTCACAGAGCAGTAGAGTACTTCAGGAAATCCATCTTAAAATAATGGTATAATTCTCTCACGTATGTGTACTGCTGAAGCAGTTAATTTTCTTGCTTTCTTTCATATCTTTCTTCTTCTTGAAATTAAAAGGGAAAAAATTAATTTTAAAATGAGCTCTACTGCAGTCTCTGTGCATCAAGGGCAGGCTAAATTGTTTTCATTTTAATTTCCTGCTACTTCATGCTTCTGTCAGGACTTTTCCAGGAGAAAGGGCAGGTCAGTCAGTATCCAATTGTCTGGGAAAAGAAAACTTAGTTACAGATATTTAAACAAGCCCAAAACAAACAGTTTAATTGGTCACATGAAGAAAACGATGCCAAGGTCATCCTCTCCTTCCCTCATATGGCATCCAAATGACCCTAAACATCTGATTATTTTTTTTCTCTTAGCTTGCTTCTATGTTTAGCTTTGTAGTTTCTATTAACAGTACCCAAAATAGATGTTGTTCAAGGCAGGCAGTGTATGTGCCACACTGCATGGGGACAGGGCTCCTGCCATGGCAGTGGAGGAAAAGGAGCTCAAGCGCTGCTGTTCCTCTTGCAGCAGGGAATTGGTTGCATAAGGAGGGAAAATTAAGCAGTGACTGGTCAGGGGGCCATAGGCTCTGGAAAATCTATGGCAGACCAGTCTTATGGCAGATTGCACTTAACCATCAGGATTATCTCTGGGAAACCTTTCATGTATTTGTAGGAAAATATACGTTTTGCATTCTGTTCTGCTCAATAAGATTCATCTTCAGACACTGAACACGAATTCTCTAATTGTCAGGCAGATTTGTGACTTCCAGACTTTTGAAGTTTTCAGCTCTTTCTTGATTGATGATCTGCCTTTCAGCAGAAAAAAGACTTTGTGGCCCTGAGGAGAATAATAATATTGGAAGCTATTTGATGCTCTGTCTCCATCAGAAACACTTAAAGATCGAATGCATTTAAATATGTCTGCTTTTTAGGCCCAGGTTTTGTTAATACAGGGTAAAGAGAAGTCTCAGTGAACTATCTGTTTTTGTACACTAACATGAAGTTTCACCCTGAAAACCTCTTTAGTTAGGTGAGAGACAGGAGGCCGAGAAATGCTGCTTAAAGCTCTTTCAAATAATCAGGTCTGAGTTTCAGTATTCTCAAGTACTTCAATGCCATGGTAACAAGAGCTTCAATGCTTGAGATAATTGGGGACAGAATTAGCATATTTCCCTAGGAAGAGTCTTCTGAGAGTTTTGAAGTGGTTTGCAAAACTGAGGTGGTCATGGGTGCTTGTCAGAGAGAATTTCTCTGCTTGGACCTGACTGTCCCAGTTACTAGCTAACAACCAGAGCACTTTCCACTGCTCCATTCCATCTAGCAGGTTCACAGATCTGTGTGAGGTGCATACCATTAGAGAGTCTACTAAATTCAGTTTCCACATCAGTGAAAACATTTGTTGAGCTACACCAAAATCATGCTTAACTCAGGACAAGGTCTAAGATGGTTTTTAAAATTAAAGTGTGAAGTTCCAGTCAAGCAGCAGAGAGGAGAGTGCAACTGGATGAAAGGGGCAGCTCTCTATACCCAGACCATGGTAAGAGTCATTGGCCACTCATCCTCATTCCAGAATCAGCCACATAAATGTTATTGATAATGAAACATGCAATTTATTGCTTGCTCTGAAGAGGGATTAGCCATTGTAAGCAGCAAGACATGTTGACAGCTTGGGGTAGGGATTCAGTTACATCATAATCAAAATTGGCTACACCTGGGACAATCTCCTCATCTGCTCTTGCTGGGATTATGAGAGGCATGGCTTCTTGAGTAAGGACTAAAATAATGTTTTTGGTGATGGACTGTTTTAACATGAAGATGTTTCAAGACCTTCTGTTGCTATGAAGGAGTTGCTCAAGTGTAACCCTCCTATAGACAAGTTGACATTCCTGTCTCAAAGGTGATAGTGCTTTGACAGTATTGTGACTGTGATACATAAATTACTTTAACATTCTATATTAGAAAAAATGGTGGCACTAGTTTCTCCTATTTAATTTTCTAAAAGAGATAATCTATTTCTCTTTCATTTTAACAGCAGTTGAAAAGAAAGTGCAAAGGAGGTGTTTCCCTCTCTTGGCTCATCTTCACCATTCCTCTCCCATTCTGCTTCCTCCTCATGACCCCCAAGGAAAGATGAGTGACCTGCTGTGAATATGACATCTCTGACAAGTGTCATTGCCTCCCACCAGTCTGAGTGGGTGTCCTTCACTGATGAGCTGCTCCTGCCTGTTCACCCACAAGGTAAGTGTTCTGATTTTCTTTGAAACTGGTGATGCTTGCCTTTGTTTGATTTAGACCAACTACTGTCCTATATCTAGCACGGGAGAGCTTGCCTTCTACGTGGAAGCAGTTTGTGCAGAGTTTGAATTATCTCCTGCTACCCCTATGTAATAGGAGAATTTGGTCCAAAAAGGTAAATTATTTTCCTCATGTGATGTAATGTGGATCTACTACAGGTTTTGGTTCTGTCCTTCAAAATTCAAGACAGTATCCAACCAACCATGGAGAAAATCTCACCTATTATAACCAAGTGCAATACTGCCCAGTGTTAATCCAAAAACTGCATTAGGTGAAGGAAAATTTCTTATGTTTAATGGTAAATTTTAGATGTTTCAATAGAAACCACTGAAATAATGGTCAATCCTGTAAATCTTTCTATGTTGTCTCTACTTTAGGTAGCACTGAGGCTCCTCCAGTGAAATGTTTTAATTCCTCAGACACTTCCTCAGAAGAGAACCACAACGCAAATGGAGAATTTCAAGACCTTTTCTGCACAGAGCTGGAAGAGGCAGCTAAGCAGCCCAAGGTGGATTCTGCTGTGCTTGGTAACCATGATCTGTCATCATCCATCAGTGCTTGGGTTCAGTTTGAAGATGCACCGTGGGCCAGTGCTTCATCAACCCACCCACAAACAGGTGAGGCGCAAGCAGTGAAAAAGTCTGTTCCAGTAAGATAACAAAGTACAATGAGAACATGCAAGATTTTTGCCTTGCTCTTTGGCTTCTCAGAGCTTTAACTTTGAGTAGTTTCTACTGTATTTTAGCACAATTAATGTTATCAGAGATTCAGAAAGGGCTCACACTATCCTTCCGGATTGAACAAGAAATATTTTCTTTTTGTAAAGAAAATGAAAACCTTATGTGATTCACTCCATCTGTGCCTTGACTAAGTCTTGGAGATTGCCAAAATGCATTCATGGGGAAAGAGCATAAAGGTGTTTTCAGTAGTAACATTTCTTACATAGAGGTATGAACAGCCAATGAAAAAGTCTGAGCCCTATTTGCCTCTGTAATCTGGAACTGAAAGAATAGCGATCACCTCTGTGATCATAGCCTTTACCTGGTCATAGTTCCCATATGGTTTTTGCCAGCAGTTCATTGATACCAACAACTAGTGTGCCAGTGCTCATCCGTACTTTCTGCTGTCTTTTGATGCTATGATTTAGCAGCTGGAGAATTACAAAGACAACAGAAGTTTACCTTAATTCCAGCACTGCATGCACTTTTCTTCAAATATAGCAGCTCTTTCTGACATACTTTAAACAAGCATGCAAATCCTCTGACTTGCCTCATCAGCTTATGGTAACTGATGTGGCGTATGAGCTTCTTCCTTTTCTGCACGAACAGACTTCTGTCATTCCTTGCAGGAGGTTGTGGAGTAATTGCCCAAGAAAACAAGAGTTTTCTTTTTAATGTTTAAATTGAGATTCTCTCTTCTTAATTCCACTTTATGTCTGGTATTTATTAAAGCAGTTTGAAGAGTTATAGCTTTCCTCTGCTCACTGAGTCCATCAGATATTCCCTGTAACATGAAAAATACTTCTGTCAGAAAACTTGGATTGTCAACTTTGGATTGGGTTTTGGATAAAGCCCATCTGGTTTTCCATCTGCTCTTTTGATGGGTGCTACAGACTAGTCCTTTTGAGACAGTGTGGTTAGACCTTTGTGCAGAAGTAGGGGACTCTTCAGGCTAAAAGAGATTTCTCTGATCTTATTTATTTGTTGGTTCTTAGTTGTAAATATTTATTTATCCTTGTGATGTGGAGAGAAAGAAGAGCACCCATGAAGTGTAAATATCTAAAACTGAGGTGCTCTACCTCTCTCTCTAGTTTCATGGCTATGTGATCCTTATGCTTACTCATACAGCCACACACTTTTCAAATGGGTCTCTTGGTTGCTCTGACTTGGTATTTCCTTCCTAAAGTTATTATATCCTTGTTAACTGAAAAACTTGTAAATGCACCTTCTTAAATGAAAAATAAAAATCTTTGCTCAACCTTAATTCAGCTAATCATAAGAAAAATACTTCCATAAAACAAATTCAGAGGTATATTACTTGATGTCTTACCTTTAGAGGGATTTAGCCCAGTCTTAAGGTATGTGCTCAGGCAAAGCACTGCCTGTTGGTGTGTGTTTTCAGTCACAGGGGACGCTAGTCTGTAGGCAGAGTTCTGGGATGTCCAGATGAGGAGAGCAGAGTAGACTTTCTGAAAGCATTGCAGTTTTAAAGAGGACACTCATTTGTGCCCGTGTAGGGGCTTGTCCTGTGTGATCCATGTCACTGAGGGAGGATATTTACACACTAACTTTGGCATCTGACTGAGATTCATGGAGGAGGGTGGTTCCCCTAACAGTCAGACCGGGATGTTCTCCATGTAATTCTTGCATGGGAAGCTATTATTCTGTGAACTATATAGGAACCCTAAGGAGGTGTTTCCTAAGGATATTTTAAAATCCTTCCTTATGAGCTGGTCCCACTACTTTTCTGGACCCTGTATGATAATAAATAGGCAGACCAGTGCAGCTGACAGCCTCTAAAGGGAAGCAAAAATGACAGTTCTGTTTCTGGCCCTTTACTTTGAGGGACATTTGACAGCAAGAGATAGAATAAAC
Organism: Cettia cetti; assembly: GCA_013401135.1. Taxonomy (NCBI): domain Eukaryota; kingdom Metazoa; phylum Chordata; class Aves; order Passeriformes; family Sylviidae; genus Cettia; species Cettia cetti. The sequence continues at coordinate 34,500 of VZUI01047130.1, forward strand.
TTCAGCCTAGTTGTTCTCTCTTATTGTGCAGAGGATGATTTTTTTCTATGGGTGACAGCAAGCTGGAGATGTTGTGTGCACTGACACCCTCAGTGGGTGACAGCAATTACTCATTTCCAGTAGCAAACATTCTGCATAAGAACAATAGCAAATACCCAGATGGGGGGAGGGAGGAGTATAAAGGCCAAGTGCAAACAGAAGGATTGGTGTCAGAAGGATGGACACATTTGAAATCTGTTTCCTGTGCAGGCAGCTGTGAAGAGCAACGTCCTGGAGGCTCAGCACCCCCGGCCGTGTTCCTGTCAAGGCTCCAGCGCTGTTAGGAAATCGTCTGTCTGTCTGTCCGTGCTTGAGCAGCTGCTCAGCTGACTAGATAATTACCCAGGCTGATGGCCAGACTGCCTGAAAACACATTTTGAAAAGGGCTTGCAAAGTGGGATTTCCAGAGTGCCATGAGAGCAAAGAGGATGGGTCCTAGGAGCGAGAGATGCTCTCTTGCTCTGACATTAGGGCTACAGTATTTTGGTGCAGATTCCCCCAAAAGCAAATATTTTTCCCAAAGTGCTCAGAGTCTAAAAAATAGCAATTTAAAGACAACTAGAATGTAGTAGCTATCCTATAGGAAATACATTTTAAAGAAAACCAAGGGTAATGCTGGACTCTTGTTGTTCTGGGAAAAGTGAAGACATTATTGGGGGAACAGAGGTCAGGGGATTGATGGCAAGAAACAGGGCTGAACAAACAGGCAAAGAATTTGGAAGATGAAAAGAAAGGTCAAATCTGAGGTACAGAAATGAAAAGCCGCCATAGTAAGCCTCACAGTGAAAACTATCTTTATTTAGGATGTTCTTGTAAACCCTTCCTTCTACCAGGTTCAGGCAGAGTAAATGCTAAGCAAAATGTTTCAAAATATTTCTGCATTTGGTGTTTATGTATAATTAATTGACAGCTGCCAAATCATGTGGATTTCTCCTCAAGAAGCACAAACTCTTGAGTGAGGCCATAGAAATATTTAGTCACAGAAATTATGTATTGTGGTGTCCCCTTCTTTGTTTTCCTTTTGCTGGGAAAAGAAGAAGATTTTTGCTTTTTGTTATGATTATTATCAGCCTAATCCAAGTGTTACTGTCAAAGTGAAAAATGAGATTTTCAGGCTGACCCAAATGTTGCTGTCACAAATGCTACACACAAATGATCACAGCCAGCAGGTGACAAAACATTTGCATTTGTTACACAATGGGCATACAGCTCACAGTCTCATATTCTATCACTGTTAGCTGCACTCTTCAATTCAATGAGGTATTCTTAGTCACCGTAATTAGACTAAGGCAAGATCTGTTACCTCATCCATCCTACTTAGCCACGCCCACTTCTTCCCAAGAGCTTTTGTCTGGTTTTAAATGGCTCAAATTACTTGGACTCTTACCATGTCCCTTGAGAGGCTATCCAACAGCATATCTGAGCTTAACTACTTTGTGCCGTTCTCTCTGAAGGTAGGCAATATTTGCAACACAAGATCAGCAGCTGGAAACTACACCTGTCACTAGAAGCTGTGATGCTATGCTAAAATCAGAAAAATGCAAAGTCCTGTGTAATAGGAAAGGAAATTATGCTAACATGGTTTATTGTAATACAGTGTAGGGATCAAGGAACAGGTCCTCAAAACACGAAAGAGGAATGAATACTTCAAGGTAAATCTGCATATTAAAAGCCAATCCCTTGTTTTAAGAATAAACATGTCAAGAAAAGTAAAATGCATGTTGAAGGAAACACTTTGAGAAACAATGAGTTGATTTCCAGTATCCAATGCATGCTCCAGAATTTGCATTTTAGGGATAGTTCTGGCACTGGTCTTTCAACATTAACAGATTTCTGAGAAATTCCTACAGCAGAAAGGCCATGACTTTCTGGCTATTGGCATTAGAGACTGAAATCAAAATTTCAACAAAAGAGCCCTGCCTCATTTAGGAATTTGGCTGCAGCACTTCCAGGAATCTGAAGAGAAGAAGCATCTGAAGAGAGATCTTAAACATGTATAGATGTTTACTTTTGCTTGTCTTCCTTTTTGAGATTGCAAGATGGTCTTTTGGCTCAGCATAGGGGAAAATGCACTTTTGCTTGTTTTAATTATTAGTGTTGGGGAACCCAGAACAGTCACAGGTAGAAATTGACTGTAGTAAGAATTTAAAGAACGTCTGTTGCAGAAGTTCAAAGTACAACACACTTTTTGGGAAAAAAAGCAAACAGTTCTGTTCTTTCAAGATGGCCCAACCTACCTGGAATAAAATTGATTTGTCTTTATATAGAAGTATTTGGACACTAGTCCAGCCAGTTGCCTTCTCAGGTAAAAACTGGGTTTGGAAAGCATAAAACTAATTGGCAGTATTTGAGTTATTATATCTTACATGTTTCTAAATTGGCCTGTTTTTTATATTGCTGTGACTGACCTAAAACAAAAAAGTACTGGAAATCTAAGATGTTTTTTCTGTAAAATAATACCACAGTTTCTAGGATATAAAGCACACTTCAAAAAAAAACTTGGCTTCTGTTAGTGATCCACGTACAGAGCTCAGCTTTTCAGTTTGCCTTCTGTGTCCAAATAAAGTGCTCTGTCTGTCAAGGCGATTTCAGCTGAAGTTTTAAGGATGGCTTTTGAGGTGCCTCATGCCATATTTAACAAAAGGACTGAGAGAGGGCCTGGCAGATTATAATCATCTATTCATCATCCTTTCTCTACAGGCATCGAGCACAACACAGTGTGCAGTTACTGCAGGGAGGAGGGGTGGGCATTGGTTGTGTGTCTGACACAACAGCTGTCAACCTGTGCAATGAGACAGATCTGACTTGCAGCTCCTCATCCTCAGGGATGGCTCTACTCAGAAGCTACTCAGTGTCAGTAGGCTCACAGCTGTACAGATATACCACTGCCTGCTTACCTGAGGCTATCAGCACAGATATACAAAATAAATTCACGCTTCTCAAGAGGAAAGGCAGAGAGCACTGTTTGGATATTCTGTCTACACAACCAGGTTTCCATAATGAGGAAGTGTCCCTTCACATCTCTTGGATGGAGAGAGATAAATCTTCTTTAACATTAATTTGTCATTTTTTTTCCCAAAGTATCTGTCAACCTAGTAAGAGTTGTTTGTTTATTACATACTGAGAAGAGAATCTCTGTGTCAGTAGTTGTTCAGTAACTGCGAGATTTGGGGAGCATCAAGATCTTTGTTGGTTTAACAGCTAAATATAGATGTACTAATTTAGAAAACAGTTATTAAGCTGATATTAAATTAGAACTAGTCTCTACCAGTACACTTTTCCTTAGTTCAGGAAGACTTTTAAACCATAATTTTCTTTTTTATTAGTACTATTTCCTCACTAGAGTCAGCCGTTGTTCCTAGCATTCAGGTGATGTTGTGGGCAAAGAACATGCTATACAAAGAGTACACAATACAAACTCATAGCAGTGGATGTGTGTGTTTGTGTTCTAAACTCTGGGTGATGGTTAGGCAGGACTGAACTGTTTGACATGCAAGTCTGGCAAATGAGTAGAACAGGGTTTTTGGTCTACACTGAGCAGAAATGTTGTGTAATATATTCAGATAGGGACTCTACATTCTGCATGCTCAGAAACAAAAGCCATTCCTAGTGCCCATCAATAGGCCCATTTCAGGTTTTTTTTTATACTCCCCCTCCATGCAGAGCATTCCTGAGATGATGACTACATTTGTGTGGGTGTCACAGACAGGGAATGCTTAATTGAATATAATAAAACCACTTTAAAAAAATCTGTGGTGCTGCAAAAACTCCACTGTGTTGCACAACAAACATATTCAGGTCTTGTCAGCAGTGTCAGAAACATGAAATCTTGTTGTGAAAAGTCACAGCTTCTCCAATACTTGAGCAACAGGAAAGCATATGGCTGCCTGCAGTATGGAATCTAAGGCAGACAGCTGAGTAGTGCTGGAGGGTAGCAGTGCCAGGCACTAGCTCTGCGTTTGTTATAAAATAACCGTGTTGCTGTGGGTGTTGGAATTTGTATTTACAAAGCCCCAGTACACTGATCTATCATGTCTTTAGAATAGTTGTGATCTTTGGGTATATTGCCCTGCATGTCTCTAACCAATACCTGTTTTCTGCAACCAGTGTCTGCATCAAAAGCACTCAACTGGACTTCCCCCTCTTCCAACTCCTCTGAGAGGCAAGGCCGTGCCTCAGAGAGCAGCTGGACAACCAACTCAGAGGACACCAGCAGCCCAAGCATTGCTCCCTCCTACACAGATCTGCAATCACTTAATACTGAGGACTTGACCAGTGGTAGAACATCTGCAGCAGATTCAGCTGGTAAGAGGGAAGCCTTCAAGCTTCCATCTCAATCTTTTTGATGCTTCTCAAACTCACTTCAGAACTGAGTTCAGAATTGAGCCACAGGAAATGGATCCAAAGCAGAACAAACTCAAGGATTAGGCAGACTAACATTTTGTTCTACTCTAATGTCAAAAAAATCACACTTGGATTTTACACATCACCGACATGTGCAGGCTCCTGAAGTTAGAGCCAGATGCAACCATGTACCTGTTGATAGACTTGGAGCATTTCTGGTTTTCACATGCCACATCAGCTTAAGCTGATCTAGGAGCTAGTATGTTGTGGGAGAGGCTGGATGCCTTTCCTGAATTTCCATGCAGAAATTTTCTCAACAGTGTATTCAGCTGAGGCAGACCCAATTCTGCTTGCTCCTGTCTGTTTCAGTGAGTGCCAAGACACAGATCCAGTTTGCTGGAGGCATTCTTTGCATAGTGCTTTGCACTGTTACTGAACAGTAAATGCAGAGAGAGTGTAAGACATGACATAAGATGGTTCAGTAGCAGATTTTAACCATTTAAGGGTCCTACATCTGACCTCTATTCAGGCACAATCCTGATTGTGGAAAAATGTGCTACATGGCATTATAGCTCTTTGCTCCTCCATTGTACTCTGGGTAATCTGAAGCAGGAGAAATAAAGCAGAGTGGTGCCAGTCATGCCACAGAGAATGGGAACTCCTGAATGACAAAGCTGACTTTCACAGTGCATAAAAAAGCTGACATGTCAGGACAAGGAAAAAAATACACAGCTCCAGGAGGAAGCACCTGCAGTATGTTGGAAGCTGTTCAACCCAAGCTGAGGAAGGTCAGTAGCTACCCAGTTTGGTGATGAAAATTGATTCCCTCGTGTCGTGATAGCTCAGACTAGGAAAATATTTAATGCATTTTCTCTCAGGTAGTGAATGGAAATTTATGTGGGAAATGAGATCTGTTTTGTGAGAATGGGCTTCCTAAGCCACACTGAGATCTTCCATAACATATGCATACATCACCTCCAAAGAGTACTATTTGGTGATTCAGGGAAGCTGGGTTAGACTTCTAGGCAGGTTTATAAACTGCAGCATGGTCGGTGCTGGCTCAGTACTTTACACAAAGGATTTGTGGAGTAGTAGTTACTTTAGATAAGTAGAGTTGTTTCTTTTTTCAAATAATGAAGTTAACCACAAATCTGTCTGACCAGTTTTATTTTGGAATACTCTGCTTCTCTGTACCTCTGAGTTTGGAAACCACTTCTTGGAAGAAAGGTAGAATAGACAAGCTTGAGTATGTGCTGGATATTGCTATTTTCCTGATTTGGTATAGGCTGCTGTCGCTGGGGCTGTCTCTATCTGAGCAAAGGGAATGAGGGATGCCCAGTCCATATATAATTTCACGTCATATAGGCAAGTCAAAGACAAAAGGACTGCTGTATACACCTGTCACACATATGGGATTATATCCTATATATGACCCGAAGTGAACCTCATTCTTCAGTAAAAGCTTTGTGAACAACTTTCTTACTATGTCTTTCTCAGTCAGTCACAAGCTGACATATTTATTAGCAAGATGAGTACAAAAACTCACTCCATTCACCTAAAAATTTTTACAAGTAAAAAAGGAGGTAATATAAGAAAGGCTGTGCTATTAGTTAAAACATAAGCTACACTAACGATAAACATAAGATACTTAAAACACAACATACACTTCCAGTACCTTAGTGATACTGGAACTTGAAGTATGAAATACATGGAGTCTTCCTATCACAAGGTGTAGAGTTTGCAAAAAGGCAGCATGAACAAAGTGCATCTGTTTGTCCCGTTCCTGAGATGCCTCACAGTCTACTCCCCAGGGTGGCTGCTGGCATTAGGAAGGTTTGTGGAAGTGGAAGCTGAGGACCTAATGGCCATGAAATTGCTGTACAGTTCTGGCTGCTTTTCTGTTGTTTAGTCCATCATCATCCCACCATAACACTGCATAAGTGGACAAAAAATGTATGAACATTTTCTTCTCTCCATCCTCTCTGCCCTTCTCCAGAAATTCAGTTCTTTAAACCTGACTTGATTCAAGCATTTGATTGGCATTTTTCCCCTCAAAGGGCTGGCAACCTCAGTCTGTAGTAAAGTTTGCAGACTCCATCAAGACAATGAAGTGGCATATATTTTGTCATGAAGGCAAAGAGAGGAATCTTCATGCTGTGTGATGGAAGTCACCTTGACTGCTAGCCAAGGTCAAGCTTGCTGGAGGGAAAAAGAAGTCTGACTAATTCAGTGCTAAAAGCCCTATGAAAATAATAAGTCATTGTTTGATCTACTTAGTGATGGTAAAGAACCATGTCTATAAAATAGTCTGGGTTTAATACTGTTTCAAGTCAGAAAAACCTAGTGATGAGAAAAGCATGAAAAAATTTACTCTGCGGTCAGATGCTAAGTAAAATAATTATTTTAGCCATGGTGAATTTTTATTGCCTGAACAAGATAAAAGGATACTCTGTTCCATAATTTCACCACTTGTCTTGAATTTATCCTGCATACAAAATGCTTAAACACCAACTGCCTGTGGTAGTTCAGGGCACAGGGTTTTGTGTGGGAGCAAATTAAAGCCTGAGGTAGGTCTGACTGCAGGCATACACAGAAACAAGTCCCAGCCATAAAAATGTGCATCTTGGTGTTCAGGGCTGGTAGGCTCTAAGCAGATAAAATTGGCTGGAAATTAACTTTCTCACAACTGACACAAAATTTGAGTGTAAAACCAATGGGCTAGAGCTTATATAATGCATGTGTTTATGCAAGATATCGCCTAGGAAGATGTCTAAGGAAGATAAGAGAGACCTGAATGATGCAACCTGAAAGTTTACCCTTGCTACCGGGGACTGCAGAAAACCTCCCAACTGACGGAGTTGGGATAAGCAGAATGATGTCCTGTAAAGTCAGCAATGTTCACAGTGGTGAAGGTAAATGTTGAATGAGCAGACCTGAAAAAGATTTGCTTTTGTATCAAAGTGCAGCTAAAAGATGCTGCACTTCATTGCCTGTGCCTGTTTGAACTCTGGCACCAAGAAGCCTTTAATATTATCCTCATCTTTGTCAGCACAGGGGACTCTTTAGCCTGCAGCAGCTAGCCAATAAATGTGGGTCAGGTGGTAGCAGACTGTCCATTGAACGTGGGCATGTTTATGTGGTTATAACAGCAAGCACTTTGCCACAGCTGGGTTTCACAGTGTGTGTGAGGCTGTGTTTGGTGCTGGTGAAGTGCCCCTTGCCGCAGAGTTCTTACCAAGCCTCGCCGTGTCGCTCAGCTTGGATCAATGAGCATGAAAAGAAGTGGGAACTTTTGGCCTTTGTGCTGTGCTCTGCAAGATAAGTAACACAGGACATCTCTGTTACTGATACAATACAAGTATTTGTTCCTTCTGTAGCATATGCCTGTCTCAGCTTTCAAAAAAGGCCAAATATCTGTGAGACAGAGGAGCAAGGGAGAGGCCTTCTTGTAACTGTGGTTATGGATCTGTTCTGAGGTTGTGCCCAAATACCTCACAGCTTAATTTAGGTTTCTGCATTTCACCATTCTTCTTTAAAATAATTTTATTTATATAAATTAAAATTATATTGTATACTAAATATAAATAAGTAAATATAGTCGGTATGTATATAATAAAGATGATATATATATATTTCATAGCTCATAAACTATATTATGAACTTAATAGAATATATAATAGTCTCTCTGTATTATACAATAAAGCTATGTGTGTGTATGTCTATGTGTAGGCTTAAGTTTCCTCATAGCAATTTTAGGTGCATTGTCGCTAGTTGTGTTGTTTCTGTTGTGATTTATATCTTAAAAAAGCTGCAGCTATGCCATGTTTGATGTTAAGGGTTCAATTTACTGACCAGTTTTTCTTTTTGGCACTTTCTTGTATCTCTGGGACTACTGGGATACTAAGGAAATCCTATGTTATTATTTTCTGAAAACACTTGCATGTTTGGAGATAGAAGGTTGCACATGTGACTCCTTACTTCTCAAAATCCAGACAGTTCATAAATAGCACAAGGAATTAATTCTCAGAATGCTGTTATTTTTATAGTAAAATACATCATTTAACAGGGTTCTGGTGCTTCTATTCCAAAACTTGGAAATAGCAATTCTGACAAGCTCAGCTCTAGCTTCTCTTGAAGGTAATAGAGGGCAAGTAATAACTTTTCAAACCTTTTTCTAATGCTTTTCTGCAGTACTTCTGTTACATTTCTTCTGTAACTGTCGTCAGCTAGATACTGAATCCCAAAATGAGGACTGCAAGAATGGTGTTCTGTTAGTTTCAAACAAGCAGCTTTGATCAGATTATATAGCTGTGCAATGTGGTGGCACTGAATGCCATGAACAGGCTACAACCTCTGAAATTATTCCATGTTAATTACCATGGCAAGGGGGAAAATAATATATGCTGATTACCACCTTCCATCCAGAAATGCATTTCAGTTATGCTGTGTAACTATTAGACAGCTTGAGCTGGTGTCCCAGTCCCAGACACATGAAAAACTTGTACATGACAGCCTGCCAAAGTCAGCTGGAGAGGCTGCAGAGAGGAACATCCAACCCTTGCTTCAAGGAGGAGGGGACTCCAGAGTACCATGAACAAATAGCATCTAAAATATACTCTTAAACAACTCCAACCTGTAAGGGCTAGATTCAGCACCAGAGGCAGGGTTTTTTTATTTTTCATGTCTGCAATTAGCAATTCAGGAGGAGTTGTCATCCCAGCTTTTTCTCACGCATTTTTTGCTTCTTGAAGAGTAACAAACTAGTGGGACAGATCTGGGAAGCTAGGTCTAGATAATTCATAGCAGTAGAAGTGTTGTGATCCCAAGATAGACCTGTGTACTGGGAATTAGCTCATCTTCAAGGCTTCCTGGGCACAGTATCCCAATGACCTCTGCAGTAGTGTTCAATCCTCATTCCTCTTTTGCTGTGGGGAAGCCTGCAGCTTGGTTGTGCAAGCTGGACCTAGGTGAAGTAGAAATAGCTTTTGCCATATAGAATGATAATCTTGCCCTTTGATGAAGGCTGCAGGTAAAAGCAGGAAGGAAGGCACAGAAAATCTGCCAGGACAAGGAGAAGTGTTAGAATGAGGAAAGCACAGCTACAACAATAAACAAATGTTTATTTCTATCTGTTCAGTAGAGAGAATTACAAAATAATCTTGGTGTGCAGTCATCTGATTCATTGGCTTTAAGGCCAGAAAGGAGGACTGTGATGTTGTTATTATTGTCCAGTCTGGCCTCCTGCATGTCTCAGGCCAAAGAACCTCAGCCAGTCATTTCTGCACCAAACCCTTCAGTCCGAAATACACAGCACAACTGCAGGCCGTGCAGAGAATGCATTGAGAACAGCCATGAGGAAAAAGATGTGGGCATGTTGGTGAATGAAAAGCTCAATGTAAGCTGGAAATATGGAAGAAATTCTTTACTGTGAAGGTGGTGAGGCACTGGAAGAGACTGCCCAGAGAAGCTATAGATGCCCCATCCCTGGAAGTGTTTAGGGCCAGGCTGGTTGGGGTTTGGAGCAATCTGTGGAAGGTGTCCCTGCTCATGGCACGGTGGTTGAAGCAGGATGATTTTTAAGGTTGCTTCCAACCCAAGCCATTCTATAATACTACAATATCCTGAGCAAATATTTGCATATCTTTCTGATTAACATCAGCTGCAGCAAAGTTAGTCCCTGACCAGCCATTTCCATCCCTTGAAAACTTCATTTTTAAAAAGGAATGATAAAATGATAAAACTTAAAGCAAGATGAGATGTCACTGAGCTCAGCTCTGCCAGCTCTTATGGGGCTAAATGTAGTCTGCTAACTTCAAAGGGTCCAATATCTAGCACCACTGTGCCCCAGAAAATAACATGGATTATTTATCTTCTCTGTTACTTTGCTTCACAAAGAAGAATAGTTGATGCTGCTGTAGGATTATCAGATTCTTGCTTTTTCTTCAGGAACAATGAGAAATATCAGGGTGTAGGAGGACAGGATTTAACATTGCTCTTATAGTAAGAAAGGAGTTAGAAGAAAGCTCAGAAGTGTCTGCTCCTACTAATGCCTACTATGCTGAGTTTTATGGTGCTTACCCCTGTGAATTAATTAGCCTTCCCTGCTCCTCCACATTCTAAGAATGGAATTACTGCTTGGAAATGTTATAATTAAAAACTTACATATATACATACACACATACATACATACATACATACATACATACATATATATATATATATATATATAATTTTAATTATAACACTTCCAAGCAGTAATTCCATATATGTATGTATGTATGTATGTATGTATGTATGTATGTATGTATGTATGTATGTATGTATGTATAAAATAACTTTGCTGTTTAATTGAGTGTTTTCTTGTCTGCTTGCTAGCATAGAATCTCATGCATGTCATTGGCCCTGTGCTGCAAACATATAAATGAGCATCTCCTAGTTCATTTGGTGAGATTCCTTCTCATGGCTATTTGGAAATGCAAGGTACAGTAGCTGTGGATTTGTTAGCAGGGTTATCTTTATTATAGAAGAGCTAAATGCTGAGCCTGCATGGTATTCTTGATGAAGTTCACTCTTTTCACACCTTTTCAGCGATGTTTTTACATAGATCAGCTGAAAGGACAGCAGAGAGAAGCTCAGGGACCTTCTGATCTGCATTTATATATGCAATATCCTGAGAAAATAGATGTGATTAGATGCTTTGTAGTTTGTCTCAGGCCAGTGAGGCAGACTAGGTGGTATGAAGCCCTTTATTTCTGTTTGTAATGCTGTGATTCCTCAGCCAGTTTACATTGGCCCCAGTTGGTCTCTAATGCAGAAAGCCACATGCTGATATGATAAGGCTGAGGAGTTCAGCAGGAGATTTTGCAGCTGGACAGGACATTTCAGTGTAAAGCTTAATTGGAGATGGAATGCATAAATGCAGCAGCTATCTGTGATTACTGTGTTCACAGAAGAACAACTTGGTTTATTTGGACCAATTCTGCAGGATGCTTCCAAGTGGCTAAGTGGCTTCCAAGCTTAAAGCTGCTGGGAGAGAACATCAAGCTGTCTCCCTACATCCAGCTCTTTCAAAGTTGAAAACATTAGTGGCAGTCTTCAGCGACATCATCTCACCTGTTGCATTCCGTTCCTGGCAGCATGCTGCTGTACTGCTGGCAGGAGTGGCACTGTCACTGCCCCAGCTTCGTGCTGCTTGGCACCACAGCCAGTGCCCTACAGCACTGCCTGCACCCCAAGGAACACAATTCTGCAGCTCCCAAACTACAGTGGGATTCACCACAGGGAGGAGTCACCCACCTGAGAACTGGCATTTTCCACCCTTGATTCTACATGGCAGAGAAGCAAGCAAGGCTTCAGCAGTAGTACCAATTAACAGGAGTTGTAAATCATTGCATGTGCTCTTGTTTAGAGATCCCAGTTCTGTGTGGAATTTCCTGTCTGATTATGAAGGGGCTGAATGGAGCTGGCAGAGTAAAACAGACAGTGAAAAAGCTGGCAGCAGCAGATGAGAAATTTCACAATTCCCAAGTGGATGGATTTGCTTGTTCCTCTCTTGCTGTGATATCATCCAAAACCTAAGAAAGGCTCAGGGGACCACTGGACTACACATCACAGGAATTGGAAAAGTGGTGATGGACACATATAGGATCAGTTATAGAGTCATCTCCTTAAAGAACAGTGTGGGATAAAATGGGAAGCAGATTTATCGAAAACATGAATAGTGAACAGAATAATTTAAGCGAAAACTTCATCTTCTATGTTGATCATCTTCATCTTTTCTTGTGCCCACTTAGAAACTTGTGATAAATACCCATTTTTATCAGGACTTCTGCCTCTTTTTTCTTTTATTCAGCCCCAGTGTTAGGGAAAAAAATGTAACACTTTCCTTTCTTTCAAGGCAGAAATGAACAGGAGTTGGATGGCAGTACTCTAGGGAAATTGCTGATTTATGTCTTTACTTCAATATCTCTGGTTTTTACCTCATCTAGCCTTGATCAAACCATATAATACTGGAGCACAGATATGACATGAATCTTAATAAGCATGTTCATCTGTTATTAGAAGCAATTTAGTCTTAATTGTCCTCATGTTTCACAGATGAGACCAAAATCCTCTGCCTATATAAACTGGTATTTGCATTATGACTGTGCGTATTACGTGAGAGGAAGAGGAGACTTCATGCTATTTCATCATTCTGATCTTGATTAGCAAGAATGAGAATTGTGATTCTGGGTTTTGTCACACGTATGCCAGTCCAATTTACTTGTCAGTACCCTTGTGGTACTGCAGTATATTTCATGGACACTGATTTGAGTTAATCACTTAGGACTCAATTTTTTAAAACTATTAAGAGTACTCAGTACTTTTTGTGAAGAAGTTCAGATCTGGGTTTTATACCTAAAACTGTTTCCAAGATTCTCATGTCCCAGCTGTTCTTGTTACAGTTGAAGAAAATTTTCAAACAGCTTCAGCTCAGTGTGCTCCTCTCCAAATCTAGCCATTTAATTTAGTGTCTAAAAGGAGATTAGAGATCCTGCCAGCATATGTCCTGTAGCTCTGTGTTCTCAAGCCCATTACAGGCTTATTAGAAATTATTCCATTTAAGTGGAGACTTTAGTCAGTGGTTTTTTGAAGCTGCTGTATTTTCACATGTAGACATTTCAGAGAGCTTTAAACATGATTCACTTAAGATCATAGGAATGCAATCTATTTCCAAGGTCCCGATGTAAATATGACCATTTCCTATCCATGTGTTCCTGTGTCAATACTGTCTTTCAAATAGCTTTTTGCCCTCTTCAGTGTAAGCACTTTAATATATTTATACAGGGTAATTATCTCCCTCTCTGTGTCCATTTACTAAACTGAACAAGACAAGCCCTTTAATATTCTGGTTCTCCATTCTCCTCCTCATCCTAGAAAGTTTTCTCAGTTCACATTGCTGTTTGAATTAATCTTTCGGGCATGTGGTGATCAAAACTGTGCAAGACTGAGGTCTCACCACAGCCTGATATCAAGATATTAGTTTTCCCATCTTCAGGAATTGTCCCCTTGATACATCCCAGGATCTTATTTCCTTTTGTGCCAGTGCATCAGGCAAGTACCCTTGCAGTATATTCAAACTGGTTGCTTGCTATGTCCTGCCTCTGTTACCCATGCATTTGTATGCCTGGTGGTGCCTGGGGTGGAAAGGGAGCACATGCCAGCACGGAGCATACAGAGAGGCGCAGGGTGCACCCGGCAGAGCAGACAACTGGAGGGTGTCAGTGCATTTGTCACGCAGCCACAGCGCCAGCTCCATCGCTTCCTGTGCTCAGGGCAGCACAGCGCTGCCTCCAGCACGGGCACTTGGCTCCACAAGTGGGACACGAGGTTGGCCCAGGGCAGTTCACTGCACCTCCTCTGCAGCAGGCCCTCCACCAGCCGGCCAGAATTAGGATCTGGGTGGGAAAGTTTACATAAAACAAGTAAGGGGGGGCTTTCCTGGAGGCTTTGCTTTCATGAGCCCACCACTCCTCCTCCCTCGGACTGATTTGTTTGTTCAGGCTCGGTTGCCTCCAGCAACACATTATTGGTGTGAACTATCGTGTATCCTGGGAGACCTGCAGGATTCCCCGCAAATCTTTTGAGTTTTTTGTCTCCAAGGAGGAGGAGACACAAAGGCATTTCACTCTGTTGACGCAGTTGCATTGTGCATGTGCATGTGCATTGTTCCCCTTCTCTGAGCGTTGGTGTGTCTCTTCAACAAATGCTGTAATTGGACTGCACAGTCTTCATCTTGCATCTTTGTCTCAGCTGGTAGATTATGCTTTTCTTGGTAAAGGCACCAAACTGCACTGCTTTAAAGGCTGTATTTGAAAACAGGTTTAGCTGAAGAGGTGTCAGCAGAGCTGTGTGCTTATTGTTGCACACACACATCTGTCCTTGCTGATGGTAGACCTCAGGCTTTCAGGGTAAATATGGCCTTAAGATAAATACAGATTGTATTACGCATGAGCAGGTTTCCTTGATTTAGCATGTAGCATGGCTGCAAAGGCAGTGAAGACATGGTGACATGAATTAACAATGTGGGTATGTACTCAGGGCTCTGCTAATACCATACATCTCTGCTGAAATCAATGCCACTGCAAATTCTTTAGATATGACAAGTGTTATGAGAGCTTCCCCACGATGTGATCAAACTCTGCAGGTATGCTTTTGATCTCTGCTTGGTTCGAAATTACAAGACTCAGCTTCAGCTCCTTTGGCTGTTCTGTGTCCCAGGCTTGCAGGGATCAGCCTGTGTGCCACAGCACAGTTCAAACATCATGAAGAGCACTTGATTTCCTGATTAGTCACATATGTGTCCAGAAATGGACAGCATCAGATAAACTGATCCCATAAAGGCAGCTTAGCTAAGAGAGGTCAGTGCTCCAATAGATAAGGCATCATCAACAGATGGCATCTCAATAACAAGCAGTCAGTGGCAATGGATATGAGGGTTCTCATAACAGTGATGCTGTTGGTAATGGGGGGCTATTGAGAGGGCAAGGGAGTTAGGGAAATGCAGAGAAGGTGTTTTGAGTGTGATTTACTTTCACTGTGTGATTCGGTTGCCAAGAGACTCAGATGTTAAAAAGTGGTGACTGAGGCTTCAGCCCTGTCCTCTGTCCCCCACCAAGCTGATCCAGGTCTGCCAGAGGGTGAGGGACTGTTGGGGCAAAAGGGTGAGCTGTGCCCTGCTGAGATTGACAGCTGCATCCACAGAACAAAACCAGTTTGTCTCACGTGTCTGAACAACCCAAATCTGAACTAATGGAACAAACAGGTGTGAATGGAAAAGGGTTTTGCCAGAGCCAGCAGCTCCTTGTCTGCTGGATGAAAGGAAAAACCGGGTCAGTAGAAATCAACCCATCCCTCATCAGATGGCAGGGAGAAGAGTCACTCTTCAATGAGCAAAGGCCCTTGAGATTAACCTGATAATTCCTGGGTCATTCTCAAGTCAAATAGCAAGGGACCAGACACAGGAGGCTTTCCTGCTAGACCTGGAAACCCACCTTATGTGCCTCTTGATATCTTTCTCCAGGGAAGAAGTAAGGGGGAAGAAAATACAAGGAAGGATTGGCTAGGCTATACTTTTTCCACATTTATTTCTTAGTGGACAGCTTTTATCTGCATGCTCCAGCCCCTCTCCTGCTTTACAGAAAAGTTTCAAGGTGGCTGCTGAGCCTCCCAACTGCCAGTGTTCTAAGAAATGCTCTTTAACCCACACAGTCCTTTTTGCCTTTCTTCACCATAGGATTTTTCTCTCTTCCTGCCCATCTTTTTCTCTTCTGGGTGCTGCTCTACTTCTATTCCCTTCCAATTTAAAATAACTTAAATGCTTAAAAGCTGTGATGCCAGTGTCATCACCTTGTTTCTAGTGGTGACCTGCTGCATCCTGCATTCCCTTCTGGCAGGGAAGGAAAAATGAGTGAAGATACTGTCATTCCCCTTTACTTGGCAGAAGGCAAATTTCTTCATAATCTGCTTCAGAACTTAAATTTCTGTTTGTTGACTGGATAATTGAAGTAGCACTGTTGCAAAGTAGTGAACTAAAGGTAGTCTTTGAGGAAATACATACCAATTCTAGCAGTAGCTAATACTTTACTGGAGTGCCCTGCAGTGTCATTTAAATTTCATCAGTGGCGATAACTTCTGCACCTTACAGGAATCTGAAGCTGCATTATTTCCCTAGACATTTTCTATTTTGTATGGTGCTGTAGGAGTTTGACTCTTATACCTGGATTTCTACCATCATATTAAAAAAAGTGCATTATCTTTAAAACTCAACTTTGTGGATGAAAATTTTGTGGGTATTTTCATTTTTCCATCTTCACTAAATCATTCCCACACCCCTCAAAAAAATTTTATTTTCTATACTTAAATACTATGACTAGTGTTTGAGTAATAGAAGTCTTCACTTAAATTAGCATAAACTGGGAAAATGCCACTCAAGTTGATGAACAAGTTTTGGAGGCAAGCGGTCTCTATGCTTAACATCATAGAGTCCTAGAGCCCCGTGCAATAGTCTAAAGAGACATATAATACAGCCAATTGCTACAGTCCCTCTGAGCCTACCTGAAATGAAAGTGTAAAGTATGTTCTTGTGCCATTTTTAATCTAATTGCCTGGTAATCATCAGGAGGTCAAAATTCCTCACTATCTTTCCTGACAAGTTTAAGAACTTAACACTCCCTATATATTTCTTTAGTGTTTTGTTTCAAAAGCCTTCAATCCCAGTTCTGTTTGGCAAATGCAGTATTTTGTATTTTTTCACATAACTGGAGCTGGCTTTGCAATGCATTTAATAAAGTCAGTTTCCACATTGACTGTGCAACGAAAAGGGAAGATGTTTAAAAAGAGGAAATCCACTATGGTGGCTATACAGTAATAGTTTCCAAATTGTATGCTGCATCTGCCAGTACAGTTTACTTTAAAGTAATTTTCAAGTCAACACTTGTACAAAACAGTGAACAAATGGTAAAAATGGTGAAAATGTAACTTCTGTTAAAAAAATAACTTCTAGACTCCCTAAGGCAATGAACTATGGCCATGGCATGTTTTGTGCTGTCTCTGTCTTCTGTGATGAATGGCCAGACTCTTGAGCACTATAAGGATAAAGTAATTTTTAATTCCTGTGGTGAGGTAAGATTGTGGGAACAGTGAAGATCCTCCAACATAATTTTCTACTCTGTGTTTTCTCTCACAGAAATTTGAATACAAAGGTTGCCTTTATCAACTGCATGGGTTTTTTTCTTCTCAGCTTTTCATACTTTATAATTTGGCTATGAATTTTAAAGAATGGAGCAGAGATTAGAAATTAGCACCCTTTGTGTCCTATTGAAAGCATATCAACCCCTCCTCCTTAGACACTGCAAAATTCCTTGCTAATAAGGCTCACTGAACAAGTCTTCATTGAACTACATGTTGCTGGGCTGGAGAATTTGTCTCCATCAGCCATTCAGACCATGACCTGGACAAATCAACCATGATGCCTCAGATGTGAAAAGCCTTTGTTTGGCTTCTCATGTTCTGAACACAATTAGTAGTTCTGCAACTCATCCCTTTGGCCAAGGTAGAGTCACGCTGTCCCTTGCTGTATCGACTGGTCTTGAGGTAAGTCACTGAGCATTCCGCAAGTGATTCAGTAGAAGGTGATTTTAACCATGTAACTCCCAGTCCCATGGCAATGAGTGGCAGGTGAGAATAAAGCTGGTTACACTCCATTAGCATAGTCCCTCTGTCCTATCTGTGCTGGCAACCTAATAGGAAATGTAATTAGACAAAATTTCCACTAAATTGTGGTAAAGAATAGATGTGACTTTTGTGTAACACGGCAGAATACACGAGTCTTTCATTAAATAGCACCTTCCACTTGAAGATAAAGTTCTTATAAATTCTACAAATAAAGGAGGCAGCTTTTTGTAATACTCATTAAAGGCTTAGGAGCTGTTTCACAAATATGTAACTCCTTCAGCATGTCAGAGTTTGCTTTGCTCCAGAAGAATGAAAGGCCAGAGTTTTAAGTTGTATTTCCTCCTCATAAATCCTGAGGATCGTGCATTTATTTTGGCATTGGTTTTGCTGCTTCTTCAGATTACATTTTTTGTTCCCTTCAGAGTTACTGCACTGGAGAAGTAGTATGCCTTTTACTCATTATGGTCAGGAGTAAGATTTCAGATTTTTTTGCCTCAGGCACTGGTTGAAGCCTTTCTCTGTTATGTGGCTGAAAGTCACAAGGCAGCAGAAGCATGCAGCAGGTGAGCCAGGGTACTCTCTCATTCTGTCTGTCTCTGCATATAATTATCTGTATTTCTAAATATGTGGGGGGGCGCATGTATACATACTCTTATTTGTAAATTCTTGCAAGACTTCAAACAAAAATCTCAGTTGTGTTTTTTGTTGGAAGGGACTGGTGAACATCAGACTAACTCAACCAAGTGGCTCTTCCATCAGACAGGTCTTAACAGTGTCCTGTGTTCTCCCCTGGCTTCCTTACCCATGCCAGCCCTCTCCATGCACACAGATCCTGGTCAGCTCAGCCACAGCACAGATTGCTTTGCAGCAGCAGGAGAAATGTTTTCTGTCAGTTGGAATTACAACTAGGATGTGAGAAAAATAGCATGCTCAGGCACTTCTGAACCAGCCTTGTCTTGGGGCACAGAGCTCCTGCCTACAGCTCAGAGACCAAGGAGGGCTTTGTCACTTGTGACAGGAGGTGCATCTGAAGGGATCCATTTCAAATGGATTTAAATGGTAGGCATGGTTAGGACATCCTTAGTGTTGAAGGAGGCATCTCTCAGAGTTCTCAGCCTGAGAACTGGACCAGCTGGACAGTGGTCTGTTAACTTCTGTGCCCTGTGAACTTCTCCCCACATTCTTCTTCTCACAGAGCTTAAATGCTTATTGGCAAAATGCTGCTTCAGGCATGTGGATTTATGTAACAAGCAGAAACTCGTCAGAGACTGTATCTCTTAGATTTCCCAGGTATCAGTGGGTTTGGCTATTCATATTTTCAGTCATGTATTTAGCTGACTAGTGCCTGGATTATGCCATTTGTTATATAGCTGAGGAGTATTCAGCTTTCAGTTAATCTTTTCTCCTAATGGATATCGATGCCGTTCATTCTCTATGTGGTGTTTTTTTGCTTTGATTATATACTGGCCTAAACCAACTTGTCCTGCTAGGATGATATCACAGAAACCCATTCTGGACTACTGAGCTTTAATTTTGCCATCTTTTCCTCCCAAGAAAAGGATCCTGGAATAGCAACTGTTCAGAATTCAGTGGTTGCAAGATAAATGATAAACACAAGCCAAATCCTGCTGACCGAGGATTGTGTTCAGCCTGGGCTTGGTTCCTTCCTTCTTTCTCCTGCAGGATAAACACAGGCCAGCAGTGACAAGATACTGCTCAAGAGTAAGTCCTTATCTGTTACCTATGCTTCAAATGCCTCAGGAAGCAGAGTTGAAACAGACTTTCATACAGCTTTCATATTTTTTAAGGATGAATAGGAATAAAAGAAATATGAATGTGAGGTGTGATGAAAATTACACCTTCTCAAGAGTAGCTGAGACCCCCCAGTGATTTGCTCTGCAGTGAGATCTATCAGGCTGCCAAACAGGCCCCAGCAGTAAAAGCTCTATTGGTTAGCTATCTGCAACACTATCTGCAAGAGAGGTGTCAAACATCCAAAGGACAATCTTACAAGTGCTGAACTAGACACACAATATTATCAGCTGGTTTTAGTTTTTCTGTAGGGGTTGTTGGAAAGGTATTGTGACCACACTGGATTTTGACTGAGCTTTCATCAAGGTCCAGGGTGGGGTTTTGACAGATTGGACTGAAACTGGCAATAGCAGTGTGGGTAGGATCCTTCTCTAGGATGAGAGACGTGAAGTTCAGGTTGAGCTCTTATGTAAAGAAAAACAGAGTTAAACTTAGGTTTCCCGCAGCCAAGCAGAGGCTGAGTTACCAGCTTAACAGGTATTTTGGAGGGAATTTATCCTTGACATTTTTCACAAATGCTGTTGACAGTTTTTGAGGCGTTCTGCTTAGAGATAATAACAGCTCTATAGTACATTTTAGTGTATAGTCTTTTTTAGAAAGCAGATTTTGTTTCTTTCCCCCAAACCTGATTCTATCCCTAATTTGAGTTAATTAATGTGCACATTTTAAAAGTTTTTTTGTATTAGACAAAAGCTCAAGGGACTACCACCTTATGAGGAAAAAACCTGTTTCCTGAGAAACAAACGTGATTCACTATGACATACCAGCACCCCATGCAGTTCTCTGTCGTGGTGGCCAGATTAATTATGGACCCTAATTGGGTACAAGAAACAAAAGAGGGAGTCTAGGGAGAGATGACTTCATCTCCCTGCTCATCTTACATTACTGTTCCACACAGAAAGATTGAGGCAACAGACAGAACCGCAAACAAAACTATCTACACAGTTTTCCCTTGACTGAGGAGAGAAAGGATAAAATGAGAAAAGGAAAACTGTTCACCTGGAAAGTCACAAGAACAGCTCTGAGTTTTCATCTTTTCCAGCTAGCATGTTTGTTTAAGCCCACACCTTCAAAAGTTTTTGTTTAAGCAGATTGTCCTTGGGCTAATTTCTCCATCTCGTTCTGCTTAAGCCTCAATTTGCTATAAGCCTGGGAATTTTTAGCCTCTCTGAAAGAAGATTTCTCTTACACTGACAGACAATGCCTTG
Source organism: Cettia cetti (assembly GCA_013401135.1). Taxonomy (NCBI): domain Eukaryota; kingdom Metazoa; phylum Chordata; class Aves; order Passeriformes; family Sylviidae; genus Cettia; species Cettia cetti. The sequence continues at coordinate 55,118 of VZUI01047130.1, forward strand.
TCTGCTACATGAAGTTGTTACAAGGAGGTGTGGGAGGGAAGTGAGGCATGACGGTGTTGCATAAGGGACAGCTTCACGGTTGGCAGAGCTGGGGGGATTACAAAACAAATGTTCTGGTTCTTCCATTAATTATTTAATTTCAGATGAGTAGTATTAGACTCAAATTGGCAAAGGCCTAGACAGATAGGCTGGCACAAGTAAAGACAGCATGTGGCCATTTCTAATTTATAAGTTGTTTTGCATTTTTTTTCTGAGGAAGGGCATCTAATCACTGATTCTGACTCCTTGCCTATCAACACATTCATATCCCTCTAGTAAGGCAGTCATGTCACTTCTACAGGCTGGCAGGCACCAGCTTTGTTGCGTGCAGATCGGCACCTTTCCCACAGGAAAGACTCACACAGTTGTCCCTGCAGTCCCATGTCAAGTCCTTCCATCACTTACCCTCACCCCCTTTCATCATTTAATTCACAATCACCATGGTACCAACACCCAGAAGCTATAGCTTGGCCTTCTGCTTTTGGTTCTGCATGCTGCCACACTCCACACCATTCAAACCATAAAGCCATTGACATTCTGGGGTTAATTTAATGTACTTAAAATTATTTCTATACTGATATAATTTAATGGGTAAATGGCAAATCAATAATTTTTCTGTACGCCAGGTACTTTTTGGCATTTCTTCCCAATTACCCAAATAACCTTGCCTTCAAAAATCTGTCTGTTTTCCTTAGTATGTCAAACTATCACACGTATTTTTTTCTACATAGTAATCAGTAAGGGGAAATGAGATAAACCTGAATAACCCAAGGAACATCACAGAGGAGCAGAAGGATGATAGTTGTTTCTCAGAGGCATTAACAGATTGTTCCTGTGGTTTTCATTCTTATGCCTGAACTGCTTGGGGCAGAGGTAAGGGCAAGGAAAAAAAAATACAGGCTAAACCAGGACATTAGGGACTGCCTAGAAGTATATTTGGCAGGCGGAGCACTCTGTGTTGGTGGATCTGGCTGTTTGGTAGTTAGGTTGGGTCTCCTTCTCCTTCCTTTTATGGCAAGAACTTCCTGGATCATTAAGTCTAATTCCTGCTATCACAAATGGGCATATCCTGTTATTGATGTCATAAAGTTGTCCTCCTTGGTGTTTAAAAACAGGTGATCTATTCCCTTCATTTTCCATCTGCACTGGAATCTCACATCCTTCAAATGATCAAAAACCACCCTCGAATTTCTGTCCTTTAGTTTGAGAGAGACTCGTGTCTGTGATTGAAAAAAGTAGGGAAATGTCTCCAAGGAGATTAGAAATGACTGGCTGACTGAGTTCTTTAAAATGTGGTATGCATTTAGAAGTTCTCTCTACATTTACCCAGCCCGGAGTTCACCTGAGAGGACAAAAGAAAATCCCAGTCCTAAAGCCGGTTGGTGATGGAGGAGTTAAAGGGACACAGTGATTCCGCTGCTGACACGGGGATCAGCCTGCTGCATTTCTGCAAGGTGGTCAGCTGAAATGTTTAGCAGTTTGGTTTAGTTTCGCCAAAAAATAGGAGCATCTTTTTACTGGAGGAAGAAAACCCAAAACTTCGGGGGTTTTGTTCGGCGGAGTTTAACGTGAAGTTCCACCCCCACGTTTCGCCGGCTGCTCCCAGCCGGTCCGTCCGTCTCCCACCTCACGCGTTGTGGGTGTGCCAGACCTGCCCCCAACCTGCACATTCCCTCCTCCCCGCCCTGCCCAGCGGGCGGGCCGGCGCGGGAGCCGGCCTGAGCTCGGGCGGGCCGGCCGCGGGCGCCTTCCTCCCCCGGCCCTCAGCCGCGGCAGCGCGGGCACGGCCGGGGCCCCGCGGGAGGGACCTGACCCCCGGCTGAGTGCGGCCAGGAGAGCGCCCCGTCATCTCGGCCGCCTCGGGTTCGTTTCTGTGCTTCGGTGGGAGGAGGAGGAGCAGCGCATGAACAACTTTTAGAAGCAAGGTACTGCAGCAGCGGGGCCGGTGCGCGCCTGGGAAGGCGGAGGGATGGCCGATACTCCAGGGAAAGGAGATTGGGGAGAAACATCTTCAGCCCATGAAGTCCAAGGGAACTTTCAACACGATATTATTGACTTAGGAAAGTTCTATTTACAGGCTGAGTTTGATGCTGTGAGCGCTAGTGGTAGGATGAGACAGAACTGACGTTTTGTCCTCTGAGAACAAGTGATTAAAAAGAGACTTAATTGTACGTTTTATGTATGCTTCTAAACCGGCATTTGATTTCTTGCTGTGCCTTATTCATAGCTCGCACTGCCCTGGTACGAAGGCACCAGCGCACCGTGTTGTAGAGTGGGGCAGGATGTGGGGGAGGAGGCTGGTTTGGTTCGTGAACTTTCGTGGGACGCTATTTCTGTTCTGATCAGACGGAGGAAAAGTTGGCTGTTTCTTTGTAGTAGAAGATAAACATACGAAAAGAGCTATATTAATTTTCTACAAATATTGCTGAAATTTTAACGGAAATCTGTGCCTGTGCCCACTGAGATGCTCAAGAAGGGGAAGGTTTGGAAGCAGGTTTTGCTGTGAGATTAACAGCTCTGAGCTGTTCTGTATAGAATTTCAGTGGGTGAGTGAGCAATTCAGATTCGTCAAGGCTGCATTGTTAGGGGATTTCAGTGCCTCGGTATTTGTTGAAAGCACAAGCAGTGCATTACCCTCATGTATGCAGGAATAACCAGCTGGATTTACACAAAAATGTACATCAGGAGCTGAATTTTGAAGTGCAAAAAAGCAAATTTCAGCGAAGTTGTGCTCTATAAGAAAGGATAATCTTATGCAAAACATTTTATTTCCTGTTATTTTCAACATCATTTAGATTGCAGCATCATGTGTAGGATCATGTATGTCCGAGTATTTTGAGAGCAGGTTGTGTGAGGACATCCACACCAATATGTTTATATTTGGCCTTCTGAATATCGGTCTGGCTTTCTTTGTAACTTGAATTTTTCATTTTTTACAGCCAGTTCCAAGATGCTCAATTTGACATCAACTCTCCACATCTAATTTAGTGTTATTAATATTTTTTATGTGCAGGAGCAGCAGCAAAATTCATCCAGCTGTTTTGAAATTCATCTCACAACAGGGGAGTGAGATGGAGGGTCTTAAATAACCATTGCTTTATTTTTTTCCCCATGCAGATTAAAAGGTCAAAAAGCTTTAAAGTGATCATGTAGCTGGAGCTTCTGCATATCAGAAACCATAGCATATCCCTGACTTAGTTCCTGTGAGAACTAGAATAAACTCACCTTCCTAAAGCGCTCCTGTGACTTCACTGAGCAGGGTTTTTTGTAAATCAGTTCAGTGGTTAATTTCCTCTGCATGATTTTTAATGTCAGTTTCTCCATGTTGCCTACCAACTGCCACATACCACTTACTAGATCTCAGCAATTTTTCTTTTATAATTTTCCGTGTAGGTGCCTACAGATTGATTGTTCCCGAATCTCCTGTAGAGCCGATTAAATAGGCTGAGCTTTTGTCTTTTGATGTGTGGTAGAGTTTTTATCCTTTTATATTGTTGTGAAACTTTCCTGAACACTTCTCAGTTTTTCTATGATCCTGAATTCTAGACAAAAGATCAGGTTCCCCCAGGCATCAGACCATACTACATACACAAGTGAAATTATTTCCCATCCCCTTCATGTTTCTCTCTTCCTGAATCCTATTGTATTGGTTCTTTTAGTCTTGAGATCACAACAGAGGTGGTAATCATCCAGATCTTCTCCAGAATCACTGCTTCCAAAGGTGCCATCCATCCCATAATGTTGCCTAGTTCCCTCTGACCCTCCTTACCTGAGGGAAATCCATGCACATTATCCCTAAGTACATACTACTGAACATACCATTTATGGTAAAATACCTTTACAGTCAACAGTAAGTGAGGTGTACAAAATCATTTCCATCTAAAAGTGTCTCCTGCTGGCTCAGTGTAGCAAGAAAGTCTCCCTTTTGCCACTTCAGCAAAACTGCTGCTCACAGGATATAGGAGTTCTGCTTTACATATCTTTTATCTGCTGCATCGTGCAAGTGCAGACATCTGTGGAATATATTGGCTCGGTAGTGCAATCTACTTGGCCTCTGGCCATCCATGGGCAGACAGGGCAATATCCCCTTTCCAGGTGGTCCCTTGTTAGGAAATGAATGAAATAACGTAAATGAAAAGAACCAACCTGAACTTTCTCCTTCCCATCTTTAAGCTGAACTCCAGAGCTCTACCAAAGCTGGAAGCTGTTCAGTTGAGCTTATTGTCTGTTTTGCAGCTGCCTCAGCATGTACAGGTTCCAGCTGGGACCAACAGATAATCACTGAAATGTTGTCAGGAATGCTGATCCAGGAGACTCTGTCCTGACCTGAAGTTCATATACTCTCATGAGAGTTCCTGTTCTCAAGAGATTTTCAGCTTGCTTTGCAGGTCAAAAAGACAGTGAAGAAACACTCAGACTTTGGTGTACTTACATAAAACTTACAGTTTACAAACTTCTGGAGTGGACAGCTGCTGCAGGCAGGATCCCTGTTCTTCCAACCAAATCAAAAGTATAGCTGGTCTTGGCTGAAAAGGGAATTGCTTTGTTTGCTTGATGTTTTTTTTTCTCAATTTCTGTACCCAAGTATTACAGGGAATAAGAAGATAACAATAGATTTTTTTTTTTCTTCCATCAGAGGTCATTGAGAAAAAGATCTTGCCTATTATAAAAGTAACCAGAACTTTTCTGTTTGGATGGTGAGACTCAGTTGAATTATAAAAATCTGCATACTCTAGAGCTACATGTACATACAGAGACTCAATGCCAAGAGGCAAAAGTTGGGGAGAGTATATAGGATTACAGTAGCTGCTCTCCTGTTAAACTCTACCCTGTGTTTACAGAGGGTAATGCTACCAATGCTATCTATATTTATTCTTTGTGTTGGGAAAGTGTTGCCACTTCCATTGAATGACTTTCTAATGGTTCTCCCTGTAGCCTGCTGTGCTGGAGAAAGAGATTAAATATGTAGAATTAGTTCTTGCCTTATGTTTAAATTGCAAACCATCCACTCAACATCCTTGATTAGCTAGAGCTTCTTGTGAAATGACTATAACCAGGGACCTCCCGTGTTTTCCCAACTATTTCTGATGGACCCTGAAGGATGCCAGTTCCAGGCACGCAGTGCTTTTTAACGTGTTTGGTACATGTTATTTTGATCTAGTTCAGATTCTGTAATTAGCGCCCAGACTTGTCCGTACAAGCCGGTCCTGCGGAGGAGCCTGTCGCGAAGGCCGGCCCGCGGTGAGTGCCGCGCAGCCCCGGTGCCGCCCTGCCCTCCGCACGGCCCCCAGCCCCGGTGCTGCCCTGCCCTCCGCACGGCCCCCAGCCCCGGTGCTGCCCTGCCCTCCGCACGGCCACACAGCCCCGGTGCTGCCCTGCCCT